>CAUYRT010008778.1:0-19759 GCA_963574885.1 Lepilemur ruficaudatus | reverse complement strand
TCACTGAGCATGATAATATCCTCTAGGTTCATCACGTTGTTACAATTGGCAGGATTTCCTTCTTTTTTAAGAGTAAATAATATTCTATTGTATGCATGTGCTACATTTTCTTTATCCATTCATCTGTTGAGGGACATTTGGGTTGTTTCCATATCTTGGCTATTGTGAATAAGAATAAATACAGTTTCTCAACCCAAAGCAAACAAAGAAACAGTGTGCAAAATAGAGCTCTGTTGACAGAAAGGCAGGCGGGGAGGGTAAACACTGGCTGGCATACAGTACATATCAGGCTGCTGAGAGAACTGTGACGTCCCAGACACACCTCTTCCGCCAGCCCCAGCCTCACTGGGGACGTTTGTGAGCACTTCGCAGAGATCTGCACGGTCGATCCCACCCGGTTCCGGTTCATGGAGGATGCTGTTCTGCCAGGGGTGTGTCGGAAAGGACTGATGTAACACGGGCCATTGTGTTTGTCTGGCTCTTTCTGCACCATTTCAAAACTCTGATAGCTACCAGCCCTGCTTCTTCTGACGCCCAGCTCCCCGGCCACGCAAGTCAGGGGGGAAATGGTCCCGGACGGCAACTAACAGTATTTCTCAGACTGTGCGCTTGCCCCAGCCTCTGTGCAGGGCCTCTGGGGTTCCCTTGTGGGGTTGCCGCAGGAAGCATCCTACCTGAGCTTGGGAGCTCACTCACCTGCCCAACCCCAGCCATCTGAGGGGACCTCTGCAGCAGCTGCCCTCAGTGCCCCCGAAGCTCCAGAAGGTTCCACACCACAGGTGGGGGAGGGATGCTGCCCCTGAACCCTGAGGGTTCCCTCCCCCACAGAGTGTGCCAGAGGGTCCCCTCCCCTACACGGTGCATGGTGGCCTCCTTAGAGGGGACACGCCTGTGTCTGCCCTGGGCCACATGTCAGTTCCAGCGCTGTGTGGCCTTGTGCTGCCCGAGTCTCACCAAGATCCTTGGGCGCACAGCCTTTCCTGTCGTCTCCTTAGGCTCAAGGCTTCACGGGCTAGAGGCTGACCTCAGTGACCAACACCAAGTGGTCCTCCTGTCCCTCCTCAGGAATGTGCTCATCACTCTTGGACCAAGACCATCTACTTGTTTTCTTCATGTGAGTTCTTTCTTGAAAGGCACCTTAGTCTTTCATGCCCATGGACTCCCCTGGTCCCAGCCCAGAAGATATGTCTGAATCTCAGAGCAAACCTAAGTGTTTGCTTAAAATCCAGGCGTTATGGGTGGGGAAACCCAGGTCCAGAATGTTGGATGACTTGTCTGCGGTTACACAGAGTCTCCAGACCCCTGATGCCCAGTCAGACCTGTGCTCACCACACAATACTGCGTTACACGTCCCCTCGCGGTTGTGCCAGAAGCTTATGCTTTGAGCCTCACCTCATTCCATCCGGGGCCTCCCGTGGCTGCTCCGAAGTGCGGGCCGCAGTGGTTCCCAAACAGACCCAGCACCGGAATCACCTGTGAAATTTTGAGAAACACAGATGCCAGGGCCCAAGCCCAGGGACTTCTGACTCACTAAATCCAGGTGGGCCCAGGTGCACAGGTACCTGAACAGTTGATTCTTGTTATTTGGGTAGTTAAGTTTTGCACAGTCTCTGTGAACACTGAATTGGTAGATACTCAACCTTTGCTCCTATGGGAAACACAGGATTAGACTCCTGCCATCCTCCGATCATGACCAATGCGTAGCCTCGTTTTATGTTTGTTTCTGTTAAAGACGCCTTCTTTACTATCTATTGTTGGTTCACTGACATTGGACTCACCGCCAACAGCACTGCAACTCGTGCCCGAATGAAGCTTATCTAACAAGAGTGTTTTTTCTGTGAGGCACATCCCGGCCTTCTGCGGTTACAGACATCAGACAGCACTTCAGTACTGTGCTTGGGGCCGTTCTAAACAGCAAAATCACCAACACAAAGCACAGAAATGTGAAAACATGACAGTACATAGACTGCAAAAAGGACACTTGTTTACAGTGTGGCAGCTTAAGGAGGAGGCCAAGCACACCTTGTTCCACCTCAGCTGGAGCATGCATGTTGAGGGTCTCCAATTCTTCCCCACTCCGCAAGGCCGTGACTGATCCCAGCAGCGCAGGAAGCATTGGTGTGAGGATGGCAGGTACATTTTGCAAGTAGGTGAGTTTGCAAATACAGAATCCACAAATAGTGAGGATGGACTGTATTTTGGAAGCTCTGCTTGCCCAGGGCTGTGCTGGGTCTTGGAGCAGCTGGCAATGGGGGTTGGCAGAGCACGGGGAAGGCGCGAGGGTGATGCGCAGTGGGGTGGGAGCTGCTGTGGAGGGGGCGAGAGGCTGGGTGGTGCCAATGAGGGCCAGGGACCCGGCAGTGCAGCCACGGCACTTCTGGGCTGTGACTTTTGCCCTCCCCGCTGTGCCCAAATCGCCACGGATCTCAGACTTCATTCTGAACAGGCTGGTGACTCAGGATTCAGAATTTGGTTTCCCATAGAAACCGTGGGCCGGTCCCCAGCCTGGGTCACAGAGGTCCATGTCACACCTGGCTAGACAAAAAGGCACAATGAGGCACTGAAGGGCCCATAGGCCCACCCTCCATCACAGCACCCCCCACCCCACTGCAGCAGCCCTCTTTGGGGCTCGGGGCTCTGGCTGTGAGAACTGAAGTTTCCTTCTGCTTCTCGTGGGTCCTGAGACTGAAACGGGCCCTCTAGGAGTCTCCAGCAGAGGGTGAGGATGGGAGTGCTGGCCAGGTGGTAGAAGGGGTCTGTCTTTTGTGAAGTGGGGTGACAGCCACCGTCAGCATTCTCAGTGGGGAAGGGGTGCGGGCGCCTGGGGGTGGGCAGTGCAGAGGGGTGTGAGTAGGAGGCCTGTGAGGAAAGGATGTCTCTGCAGCCACCGCGCCACCCACTGGCTACCCCCTCTACCATGCACGTCTCCCAAGGCCATGGGCACAGCTGCGGGCCCAGCCTCAGGGCGGCAAAGCCCAGCCCACGTTGGACCTGAACCTGAGGCCAAACTCTGCAGGGCCTGGTTAGCTCTCGCCTCTGTAGCCAGCCCCTGTGACCCTCCCCTCCCTCCCAGAGTTGACTCTGGCTGAACACCCTGCCCCCGCCTCAGACACTCTTGTTTGCCCCGAACCCGACTCCACAGGTCGTGGGTCACACTGCAGTGAGGATGGGGCGGGGCCCAGAGGCCACCCCTCAACACATAGCCTTGCTTTGTGTGTTTCTATTAAAGGCGCCTTCTTTACTGTCTGTAGTTGATCCATTAGCATTGAGCTCCCAGACGACAGCACTATGACTTGTGCCTTCATGAAGCCCATGTAACTCTCCTGTGTTCTCTCTAAGGCACATCACAGCCTCGTGACCTTAGGAACACCCCTGGTTTGACCTGACCTCTCATTCTCCACCTGACCCACCTGTTCTGAAAGTTCACAGGGAACCTTCTGCTTCTAAGAAGCTCTGAGCCCAGGGCTCACAGGAGGACATGGGTCCTGACCAGACAGCCCTGGGGATCAGCAGTGTGGCACAGCCCGGGGTGGGCTGACAGCCAGCACTGCTGCTCCCAGGAGGACAGGGCTTCCCTGGCGCTGGGGAGGAGCAAGCGTGTTAATGAGGGTAACATGGCCCCAGGGCTGAGCTCAGGAGAAGATTCTGAGCCAGGCTTTGCATTCCAGTCCTGGGAGTCAGAGCCTCCCGGGACATCTGGGGCCGTCCTCCTCCTCCGAGGGAAGCTCTGATTCTTGACCAGCTTTCTAGTTCTCTGGGGTCCCAGCTACGTGTGTGAGAAGGAAGGGGTGGCTCATCTGGGCAGTCCTAGTCACTGGGTTATTGGCAGCTCTGGGGAGGGTGGAGGGGGTGAGGTTCTTCCACAGAACTTGCAGGGAACTGATACCAAAAGGGAAGCTCCCTGAACGCGTCTCTCGAGGCTTTGTCTCTCTAGCTCTTTTAAAGGATGTAATCTTTACAACCCACAGTTTATTTATTCAGTAAAGTTATTTAGCAAAAAATTGCTCATTGGTGATGGTTTTATTTCCTGTTTTCCTCTCTCCAGGACAAGGATTGCTGGCTAAAGGGATCCGTTCCTCCCTCTCCGCCTTCTTCCTTCATTCAAACAGCATTTAGTTAGTATTTGCTATCCACCAGGGGCTGGGGAAAAGTGGGGCCCTCTGCTAGATGGATACCTTTGCTTGTGGGTCCCCTCTGGCTGGCCTGTTCCCCCATGCTGCCCCTTGCCCACCCCAACCGAGACCACCTGGGATACCCCCAGAGGGAGTGCCTGACTCCCACCCGGGGCACCCAGCACAGCCTGCCTGGCATTCCTCTGTCCCTGGCCACCTGTAGCACCTGTCTTCCTGGTCGCAGGGGTGGCCTCAGGCATCTTCCTTTCTAGCCCCCTGCCTCTCCCTGGAGGACATTTCCCCATTGCTTGACGTAGCTCAGCCCCTGCTCCCGTGTCAGCCGCCCACTTGCTCGGTCTAGACAGGGTCACTTCTCCTCCTCTGGACCAATTGTTCTGGAATCACAAGTGAAGGGGCACCTTGGGCCCCAGGCAGGATTTCTGGGGGAGAAGAATCAGGAAGCTGCCCCCCTATTCCGTGCCCTGCCTCCCTATCATGCTCCCACTACAGCCGGGCTTGCCCCGGGGGCCACCCCAAAAGGGGTCTCTGGGACTCTGATGGGCAGAGAAGGGCTGCCGGACCCAAACAAGACAAGGCTACCCGAGACAGGGGGTGCCCAACCAGGAGGACTCTGGGATGGTTTTGAGACTGCGTGATGAAGTGGTCTAGGGGTTCCTACCTGGTGACTCCAGGGCCTGGGGAGTGAGGAATTGCCTTGGATGGGCAGGAGGAAGGGCCCAGCCCCAAACTTTCCTCAGTCGAGTAGCTTCTCTGATTTTATTGGTCTGACATGTTCAACTACATGTGAAGAATGTGCTTCTGTGGCCTCAAAGCTTAGAGAACCTTCAGCTTACCCTAAACCTATAGACCTCTTTTGTTCAAACCATCCTCACAGCCCTCAAGCAGAGGCTGTGGGGCTGGAGGGAGGAGCCCATGTTCGACTTCCGGAGGCTGGGCCCAGTGGCCTGGGCACCGCAGGAATCAGCCTTGAGCCACTGCTTGCTGTTGGTTGGAGAAGGCAGTGCCCAGGGCTAGCTCAGCATAGCCACATTGGATGGGTGGGGAGAGACAGGGCCCTGGTGCTTCCCTGGCCTCAGACTCAGGGAGCTGGGGATCCCAGACGCATGACATATGCTGGGAAGTCCCACCTTCCTGAAGGAAAGAGCCCTTGCCTAGGAGTCCAAAGACACGGGCTCTGGTCTGGCTCCCACCCACCAGCTGTGGGACCCTTGGCATCCTGGGTACATCAGTTTCCTCACCCTTGTAAATGGAGGTGCCACGACTGCCTCTCCCTGCTCGTGGGGTTGCACTGTCAAGCTGCCAGTGTGCTCTGAAAACTGCTGAGGGCCGTTTACATGCAGGTGCTGCTGTGGCCCTGGTCACTGTGTCCAGATGAGGACGAGGGCCAAGGCTATCCTGAAGTGTTTGGGGCAGTTCCTGACTCAGTGCTTTCAAGCTGAACTTGAGCAGAACTGGAAAGGCACCAGCTCAGGGTTGGGCAGAGTTCATGTGGGACACACCTGTCTCAGTGTGGTTTGTGTTGCTATAACAGGATACCTGAGGCTGGGTGATTTATAAAGAAAAGAGGCTTATTTGGCTCATGGTTCTAGTAGCTGGTGAGGTCGAGCTTGGAGAGCTGCTCTGGTGAGGGCCCCAGGCTGCTTCAGCTCATGGGGAGGAGTGAAGGGGAGTGGGCGTGTGCAGAGGGCACATGGCCAGAGAGGAAGCAAGAGAGACACCCAGGAAGCCAGACTCTTTCTAATAACCTGCTCTCAGGAGCTAATCTACTCCCTTGAGAGCTAGAACTCACTCATTAATCCACTCATGAGGGATCTGCCCCCACGACCCCAACACCTCCCACTAGGCTCCACCTCCCAACACTGTCACCTTGGGGCTCAAATTTCAACATGAGTTTTGGAGGAGACAAACCACATGCAAACTGCAGCATGGCCAGACCCACCATCCTGAGCACTGCGTGGGCTTCTAGGGTTTCTTAGGAATAGAATAGGTGGTTCTGGGCACTCTGAGATGGCTCCGGGGGCTTTGGAAGATAACATCGTGCCTTTCAGAGTTAGCCCCAGGACACCTCTTCTGCTGAGCTAATCTACCTGCCCTAACCCAGGGCAGGTGCAAGACCCAGGCTTTTCCCCAGGGCAAGAAGAACCAGCATGGTCTGCCCGAGGCTTGGGACATCAGCTTAGCCAGAGGCCTGCAAGAAGGGAACCTTTGACACCAGAGGAGCTCACATTAGTGGCGGGCTGAGAAATGCCCCCAAGAGATGGAAAAGAAGCAGGTGGCAGATCTCTAGCTGGATGTGGCAGTTAGGGTGACCTACCAAAGGAATGCAAAACAACAGGTTTGCAGTGCAGTTTCTTTGTAGGCTGCTCCTCCACACTCCTCACCTGTCTGCCCCGAGAAGGTCCGTCCGCCTCGCCAAGACCCAAGGGGTCGAAGAGCAGTGAGCCGCAGACTACGCGTGCACTCGGGACTGCTCTCCGCCAGGCATCTTCCAAATATCTTCATATGATACTGAGTCGTATGTGCTTGCAGGAAAAAATAATGCAAGCAACAAGTACACAAAGGAAAGTTAAGTTCTCCTTCCTCCTCACCGATGGCCTCTGGCCCCTTCTGAAGCCAGGCCGACTGAAAGAATCCCTAGCCTGCGAAAAGCCAAGAGTTGTAACGTGGGTGTGTCTGTTGACATGCATTTGCATGCGACAGTCCCCAATTCTAACTCCAAGCCTGTACAATAACAAACTCAGGGCTTGATTTCCACGCATGTGGGTGTCAATAACTGATGTAACCCAAAGCAATGGGTAATCTCAAGCCAGTTCCTGTAGTGTGGGTTGAATTATTTGGTTTCATAAATTTGTGTTTGCTGTAGAGTTACCTTTCCAGATATGCCTGGTTCTGGCTGAAATGGAGTCAAGTTTGGATTAACTGAGCCCAAACCAATCAGTGGGGTAGGGTGGGTGTTCTGAACCCAGGGGTGGGAAATCTAGAGTGGAGACCCAGCAGAAATCTTTTCCTCCGGGTCACTAAGAACCTGTTTGAAGCCAGTTTTGGCAGAGGCTGCATGCCCTCGAGAGAGGAGTCTGGGGAGCACTCTCCCTTTGCCCCTCCAGCCCACCCTCCTTCCTCTCCCCCTGCCTGGGAGGCTGCCTGAAGCTACCCAGTAGGCTGCCTCATCCTCTGGCCTCAGTTGATCCGAACAACGGGTGAGAGGAGAGTGAGGTCCCATTGTTGGCAGCCCTGACTCCTTTCTGCTGGGCTGGGGTGTGGCCGTGGCTGGTTTCTCACCTGAAGGCCCCCTGGTCCTCATGGTCTTCATGGGCAGCCGTGTCCTATAGCCATTGCACATATAAGATCCTGGAAACCTACCTAGTGGCCACTACTATTCAGTCAAACTCTAACCAATCCACATAATGGTTTGAGCACTGGAGGACTCAAAAAAGAAGAACACTGTCCCAGAAAATGACAGGATCACAGATGTTGTAGAAAAGATCATGTACTTTATTTGACATGGATGAGTCCCCATGTCACCACTTACGAGCTGTGTGACTTTGGGCAACATACTTAACCTCTCTGAGCCTCAGTTTTCTCAACTTTAAAAGGGGACAACGATACCTTCCTTGCTTTGTTGTTGTGAGGATTAAATCAAATGCTACATGCGAAGGGTGGTATCTGGCCCACAGAAGACCTCTGTAAGGGACACTCCATAGCAGTTTAAAGCACACTCTCTGGAACCACATGACTTGGGTTAGAATTCTCTTTAGTGGCTGTGCGAAAGTAACTTCATATCTCTGGGCAGAATTTTCCCATCTGCAAAATGGGTTCACTGACATTCTTATGGGGCTGTCGGGATTACAAAGTGGGGTGGCACATGCCAAGGACTTAGATCATGCCTGGCCTTTGTAACGACTTTGCTAGCACATTATTTATTAGATCCTTACTGACGAGAGTGAGCACGTGTCTCCTGTACCTGGTAGGCTCAGGACATGGCATGGAGAAGTCAGAGCCTGTTTCCTGGTCTGCAGGAGACCTTAACCCTATTCTCCCTGCACCTGTCTGTCTGGTTTCTTCCCCAAATTCTCTTAACCTGGATCTTCCACCCTTTTCACATTCTATTCCCAATCACTGTCTGTGACCTACTCAGACACCTCTCTGCCAGCCGATGGCACACCCCTGGGAGCAGGGCTGCTGGACTTCTGCAGACCCGAGAGGAGGCTGGATCTGCCTGAGAATCCCCATTAGTCACTCAAGAAGATGAGCGTCCCGCTGCCCTGGCTTTGCAAGCGTGTGCACATGCCAGTCTCGGATGATTCACTTCCCACCCCGTGTTGTTATCCCTACTCACAACAGAGGCCCTGTGTGCCGCTTCTGCATGTAGCGTTTCTTTCCATTCCATGAGTCAGAGAACACCGTCACTCAGCCATGTGATCCCCTAATCTCCTGCCAAGGAACTGTGTGCAAAGGATTGCTGGAAAACCCTCGAAGGATGGGGGAGGGCAACCGAGCTTGCCAGAAAGGGGGCCGAGCTGAGAGAACTGGAAGTTGGAACTCATGAAATCATCATCAGGAAAAGAGCATGAGGGTGCTCTGGCATTACGAGACCGGAGACCCGCCCACGAGAGCAGCTGCTGGTGGGCGAAGGGCCCTACCTTGGCCGCACGCAGACGGCATTTCCACCCACCCCACCCCTGCCAAAACAATGTGATTATTTTGTCTGATTACACATGTCAATCTTGTTTATGCAAAAATTCTGATCAATACAGAATGCTATAAAAAACAAAGGACGTATCTCCGTTTGCCACCGCCAGATGTCGTTTTAATCCATTGAGACATTTTTCAGACACCTTCAGGCTCGGACCTGCCAGGCTCCAGTTCATGGCGGCAGCCTGGGTCTGCCCGGTCCTGGGACACTGTGCCTCCAAACGCCACAGGGCAATGGGTCATAGCTGGGCTCCAGGGCTGGGTTCTAGTCCCATCGTGGCTATTAGCTTGCTGCGTGCTCTCAGGCAAATCACTCTGAGTCTTATTTTTCTCTTTGGTTAAAAATGAGATAATAATTGGGTAGAATTGTGGAGAGGATGAAAGGTAGGAAGGGATTTGAAAACAATTGCAAAATCGCAAAACTCTCTTCAGTGTGAGGGAAGTGCTGGCTTGATACTGTTTCCCATGCGTGGTCTGGAACCCGGTTCTCCTGTTTCACGATTGAATTTGGTCTGCCCACGTTGGCCAAAGGCCTTCTTCCCCAGACACTCCCAGGATCGGCTCAGAGCAGCGGTGTCTCAGGCTGTGGCTCCCGACTGACCACCTTTGAGATACCACCCCGGAACCCCCAGGCGGGCAGAAGAATTCTAAGCCCTTTTGTGGCCAGTTTGGAGCCAAGATAACTCTCCTCTCATTCCCCACGCAGATGCTCATCCACCGTGGCTGGGCTAATTCTCGATGCCATCCTCACTCAGAAGGCTTTCCTGATTTCAGAAACCTTTGCAATCTTCCCGATTTGTTGTATTTGTTTTGCATTGTAGTGATTCTTAGTGAAATCGTTAGTATGAAAAGGGTCTGTGTACTTAAACGCCTCGGACAATAATGACAATATAATACCATTAGTTTAACTGTTTCCCAACCACTCCTTGTGTTCATCTCAGTAACACACTTGAGAACTTACATGTTTGAAATCATCACCATTCCCACCTTCTAGAAGAGCAAAAGGAGTCTCAGGAGACAAACACCACTCAGTAACACAGTGTTTTCCTGCAACCCCATTTCCCAGGCTCCGGCCACCCTGTCCTCCTCCCCGGCTCCTGTAGAGCTGAGCTGGCTGCTGACTGCTCCAACTGGCCCACACCTGTGTGGTCTGGAGGCAGGAAGCCCCTGGGGCTAGTGCAGCCCCCCCCCCACATGGGCTGTGGGGTGGTGGCCAGACCACCCTCCTATCCACACACGGTGGGTCTGTGTCTGGGACACCTGGAAGAAGTTCAATAAACAACACGCCAGGACTGGCTGATTAGAGACACACAGTGACAGGCAGGGAAGAATAAATGACAAATTCACAAACTGGGTTTTTAAAATATGTATTTGATAGTAGGATTTCCATCACAAATGCCCACTTAGGAAAAATATAGCTTAAATGTTGCTACAATTTGTTAATTCAAACTAATTTAGTCACAGGCCTCAGGGTGTTAATGAAGAACAAGTGACTTAAGGTAAGCAGGTGAGGAGCTGGATTTGCAGAGTGGGAGCCAGTCACATCGTGTGGCCCTTTGGATGGCCGAGGGTGCAGCCCTGGGTCTGCTGCACAGTCTGTGGCCAACGGCTTTGCTGGTGTGCTGGCTTAGCCCAGCTCCTCTGCTCTGGCCCGACGGTATAGACTGCTGATTTAAACTTGTAAAACTCGTAAAACTTATGCTTCCTTTAGCGAAGCATAAGTTACAAACAAGTTTGTGAAAACAGAGGGGGGAAAATGTTTAGATACGTGGCTTTTTTTTTTTTTCCTTTTTTTTAGACATTGTCTTCTTCTGTCTCCTTCGGTTAGCCTGGGCTAGGGTGTAGTGTCGTGATCATAGCTAACTGTAACCTCAAACTCCTGGGCTCAAGCTATCCTCCTGCCTCAGCCTCCTAAGTAGCTAGGATTATATGTGCACGTCACCATGCCTGGCTAATTTTTTTCTTATTTTTGTATAGACAGGATCTCACTATATTGCCCAGGCTGGTCTTGAACTCCTGGCCTCAAGCGATCTTCCTGCCTTGTCCTCCCAAAGTGCTGGGATTACAGGTGTGAGCCACCACTCCTGACCTCTTTAACTTTTTTGACAGTAAGAAATATATTTTATATTGTAACCAAGTGTGTATATACACACTCATATACCCACACACGCACACAGATACACACAACTTAAACAGAAATTTTCCTGAAACAATTCTTCACCATACTAAATGAAATGCACCTGATATTTTGTGTTTTATTCCATTTTATTTAAATAAAATGTGGCTTGAGATACAGTAAGTTGTTTTTATAACACACTAATGTGTGGCAGCTCACTGTTTAAACAACACTGGTTTGTCTGGCCATGCTGACAGCTGGAATAAGGATCATACTTAATAGTTTACCTGTCTGGATTCCCCTTGGAGCTAAATTTCCCCAGGTGGGAGGCTGTCCCCTGCTTGTTAGTTCTAACGTGGGACCCTGCACCTTGGACCTTCTGAAAACACAGACACTATGGCAAATGCCAGGACTTGGTGCAGAAAAGAAGGTTCCAGAAGAGAAGGCAAGAGGTGCCTCTCTTCCCAGTTAATACTTAGTTGGGATTTATTTAAGCATACAATGAACTTCAGGGAACAGGAAACAGGTTGAATGAGGGTAGTGAACGGGGTAGAGGACAGTTAGAGGCAAACCACTCTCCAAAGTGGTTTTAGGCATGGCTGTCCGACCAGCACAGAGGAATAGCAAACGGTCAAGAGCGTAGACTCGGGAGCCAGCCCGCCTTGGGTGGAATCCACTCTTCTATGCCTCAACTTCCATATCTGTAAGATGGGGACACAGTAATATTTAGTTCTTAGAGTTGTTACTGATGCTAAACAAGAAGGCTGCTGGTTTGCCCACACAAATTAGGCTCCAACTCTCACTGGCAATGGTCAGTGTAAAGCATAGAGCAACATGAGATATTAAAGGTGGATTCCAAACACTCCCACCCAAAGTCAGAGGGGCCCTCAGGCTCAACAGCACGTAGAAAAGGAACAGTAAGACTGATCATTATCTAAATCGTATTTCTGCTGAGCCATGTGCTTTCTGTGTCCAACTTCACAACAAAGTTAACAGCCCTTCAGTTATCATCAAAGTTCTCCGCTGGGGGAGGGCGCATTTTACCGCGTCCCCAGTTCCTGCACATGCCTGGAGGAGAGAGCACGGTGGATGCATGATCAGTGGGTGGCAGAGGTCTTCAGATGCCGAGTTCTCAGGCCGCAGTGTGTCGTCAGTCCTCTCACATAATTTCTGTAAAGCCCAGCGTTAAAGACCCTTCCAAGGTTGTTGTAGATCTCTCAATTGCTGTCAAGATTTTTGGGCCCAAAATGTGTGGGCAGGTCAGCAGCTTTCTTCCACGCTGTGCAGACAGGGAGAATGTGGGTGCCTGGGTGCAGCTTTGCAATGCCAGCATCGCACACTGTGCCCGGTGTATGTCTTGGATGAATAAATAAAGGATGGACGAGTTCTCTTCATCACCACTGACGTTACTTAGTGCAGGGCTTCAGCATCTATCCTCTCCATCCCATACTGCACACTGTTGCTAGACTCTTTCTAAAGTGCAAATTTGATAATGTTACCTTCCAGGAGGAATCCCTCTGTTACGCCCCTGCTTAAACTCTTGGAAGGTTTTCCACTCTCTACAATGCATTCTAAACTCCCGGGGAAGGCAAAGCCTCAGCCCACCGCTCTGACTCATCCTTCACCACCCCCTCCAAAGCCTACCCTCTGGTCCTGTCAAACAACTTGCATTTTCTGATGGTCCATGTAGCCTCAAGTCTCCATGCTTTTGCCCATGCCATTCCCTGCTCCTTGCCTATCACAGCTCTTCCAGCCAGGCTGGCCACATTATAAAGAATTGCTGTGATCAGTGGAAGCACTGTGTCCTCTGACCTGTGGAGCCAGGAGGTCCCTCTCTGTGCTCCCACATGCTGTGACATTGTTTTAGGGAGGCTACTGAAAGGTTTGCGTGGCTTCCCAGCTCTGGCCAGTAGAGGGCAGTGGAATGTAGACGAATGTCTGGCTTGGGCGTCTGCAGACTCCCGGCTCTTGCTCTGTCCTTGAAGACACCGCGTGCTTCGCTGCGGAAATGTTGCAGGTCTCTGGGCCGCTGCCACGCCATCGTCATTCTTTTATGCACAGAGTTGGCCCAACTATCATCCTTAACCATTGTTTTCATCATCACCTTTCCTCTTCCCCATCCCACCCCACTGTTCTTCAAGAACATTTAGTGGCTTCTTATCTTTTCCATATTAACCCCAAACCTCTCATTTTGAACTTTTTTTGTTTATTAAAGTGAGGCAACTTCAATAACAATAAAATATGAAAGAAAAAATAGTTCATGAATCCATCCCATAATTTTCTCATGTTCCAGTCTCTGTATGTACACACACACACACACACACACACACACACAGACATATTTGTGGTTGTGGTGCAGGCATAGATACAATTTGGAATTTTACCATTTTGGCCTGTTTTGAAATCCTGAGCATTTTTTCGAGTTACCATTCTGGCTGTATAAATATCAGCACGAAGACATGTCGGCTTGGGTTTCAAGGGCTCACCAGCCCTTCCATCCCATCAAATGCCCCCACACTCCCCAAGATTCTGCTGCTCCTTTGAGGCTGCAGTTCCGGCCAGGTCCCCATGCTGCTGTCCACACCCGCCAGCCTTTTTCTGAAGCCCCCTCCCCTGGCTCCTCTACTCAGCCGCCACACAGATCTCTTCAGACTGCTGCTCAAAATTCCTTTGTACCGTCCGCCTGAGTGTGTTTCCCAAGCAGTCAGCCCTGGTCCCGGAGCTGCCTCCTTCTGCTCACCCCATCTCTCTGACGCGGCTGCCATGTTCCTCAGGAGACTGGGAGCTCCCTGGGGGAAGACAGGACCATAGATGCCTCCTTCCCTTGAGTCTACTTGTTTCCTGTGGTGGCTGTAAGAAATTGCCGCAAACCTGGTGGCTTAACACAACAGAAATTTATTCTCTCACAGTTCTGCAAGCCAGAAGTCTGAAATTAAGGTATCAGCAGGGCCACACTCCCCACAGAAGCTCTAGGGAAGAATTCATTCCTTGCCTCTGCCAGTTTCTGGTGGCTGTCCGTATTCCTTGGCTTGTGGCTGCATCACTCTCAGCTCTGTCTCCCTCTTCCTATGGCCTTCTCCTACATGACTGTGTCAAATCTCCTTCTGATTCACTCTTATAAGGACTCCTGTCATTGAATTTAGGGCCCACGTGGATAATCCAGGGTGATTTTCTCATTTCAGTATCCTTAACTTAATTACCTCTGCAAAGATCCTTTTTCCAAATAATGTAACATTTACATGTTCTGGGGATTAGGACATGGGCAAATCTTTTTGGGGGCCACCATTCAACCCACTAAAATATGCATTATGAAAGGCTCTGCAGAGAGCCCTCAGGATCAGTGTGGAACAAAGTTGGAGTTCCCAAGCCTGGCTGATCACCAAAATCACAAGTGTGTGAATGGAACTTAGAAAAACACCGCAGCTTGGGCTCCCATGGTGATTCAGGTGCAGGAGGTCTGGGACGGTGCCTCGGGGTCAGACAGTAACCAACCCCAACGTCTCAGTGGCTCGACATAGCAAAAGTTATGATCACTTTGAGTTGGTTTGGGGCTCTCCTCTAAGTTGTCCTCATTCCAAGACCCAGGATGACAGAGCGGCCACCTTTTGAAGTGTCGCTGGCTCTGTGGCAGAGGAGAAAAAATCTATAGTAAGATCTGAACTGATAATTTTTTTTTAAATTTTTAGAGGTGAGGTCTTGCTTTGTTGCCCAGGCTGGAGTGCAGTGGTGAGATCATAGCTCACTGCAGCTTTGAGCTCCTGGGCTCAAATGATCCTCCTGCCTTAGCCTCCTCAGTAGCTGGGACTACAGGCACGTGCCACCATGCCCAGATAATTTTTAAAAAATTTTTGTAGACACAAAGATCTTGCTATGTTGCCCAAGCAGGCCTTAAACTCCTGGTCTCAGGCTATCCTCCTGCTTTGGCCTCCCGAAGTGCTGGGATTATAGGCATGAATCAATGTGCCCAGCTGAACTGGTTTTTAATGCTAGTTCTACCCAGAAGTGACACTTATCACTTCTGCTCATGTTTCTTTGCCCATTGCACATATTATGGTGAGAATTGCAGTCCAATATGGTGTCCCCAGGAGAACTAGTGCCTGGGATCTATATTTTTAAGAAATATAGAAGCACATGTTTGCGAAGCATGGGACCAGATAGCTCTGGAGGAAGATTCTGTGTCCATTTAGCACAGAGTCGTAACTTGGGTCTCCACACAACCCAGGGCACTGTTAAAAAGTACAATTTCAACAAATTTAGTTAAAAAAATCAAATTGGCTTTTCATAGTGATTCGTGTATTAGACAGCATCCCATCCAAAATGGAGCTCCCCTGGGCGTGGCAGAAGAATTGGTTTTTGTGTGGTGGTTGAGCAGGAACGAGGAAACAGAGTAATTCAAAAAAGCAAAAAAGATGGGCTGACATCAGGTTACTTCAGGCTGCTTTCCCCATAAGGGTTAAAGCAGAGGGGACTTCCTTATCAAGCCAGCTCGGGTTGACTGGGCCCTTTTTGATTGGTTGCTGTGAATCTCCTGTTTTTAGGAAAACCTGGTCTGTTTGGGGATTTTCCTGCTTCCTTAAAGTTTCAGTTGATTGTATGGCACTTAGCACAAGTGGCTCCATTACGGTCCGGTCTGTTGGGGGCCAGTGTAGGAGTTCGGTCCGAAACAATGGTCTACTCTATGTCTTATTTAACAGTGTCATGGAACAGGGGCAGTGAGTGCCAGGGTGAAGCTTGACAACCTGCAGATTTTGCCTGTAAGTGCTCTTGCTGCAAGCAGCAGGAACTCACGCCGGCTAACTCAAACTCAGAACAAACTGATGGGAAAGGATGTCGGATGGTTCTCAAAATTGATTGGTGCCTGGCAAATTAGGTTCAGGAAAACGGGCAGGGAACACCTAAGAGAGGCAGGAAGCCGAGAACCCTGTCACAGCCACTCCGTCTGGTTAGGAGGCCTGTGTGTGCTACAGCCAGTTGCCACCGATTGCTGGACTCTTGACCTCATTGCCATGGCCACGTCATCTCCAACTGTTCATCTGTCCCTCGAGGGTCAAAGCCTGAAACACAAGCATCCCATGGGCTGAGTCTGGGTCATGCACGGGCCCTAGAGGACTGTCTGCTTCCCACCGAGACCGCACCCTGCTGGACTCCCCCGCACAGGAAGGGGCTCAAACATGAGCAGGCAAAAATCAACACTTGTGCTTTACTGAGGTTCACCTGCTGCCCCTCCAGATCCAGCTCATTCTGGAAGGCACTCAGGAGTTCACTTGATTATCCAAGGAGCCTCTTGGCCCCTTTATTGGGGTGAGGGGAGCAAAGAGAGAGATATGGTACTTGTCTGATCACCTCTAGCACTGGTCCCGCCGAGGCCACCAATATCCGCCCAACAGAACCAGGATGAATGGCTTGAATGTGATCACCCTCTGTTCACCCCCAGAGGAGAGGGCTGGAGAGCAAGGAAGAGAAAGCAAGGCGGCGACAGCTTTATAATAATACGCCTTCATGGAACAGGCAGCCGTCTGTCAGGGAAAATGGGCATTTCAGTGAAAACAGGGTCTGAAGCAATCTGAAATCGCTGTGTGAACGGTACAGTTGGTTGTCGTAAACGTTGGCTGCACATAGAGTTATTTTGACCGTAAGAAACACTCCCAGGCTTCAGGAAACTGAGACCAGTGTTTCACAGTGGCCTTTCCTTACAGCTGGGGCCCATACAGACAGTTTCTGGGACCTTTGGAACTAAGGAAGGAGCCTTAGCCCTGCTCAGAAGCAAAACAGCTCCAGGGGCAGGAGAGAGGCAGAATGGGAAAGCCATACTTGTTCCTAAAACAGTGGTTTACAGCCTGGACTGCACAGCCCCCAGGTACCTCTGGGATCCCGAGTGTGCACAGGCCTGGGTGGAGGCTGCCAGATAAAATGCAGGACACCCAGTTACATTTGACAAACTTTTAGTATAAATATGTCCCATGCAATATTTGGGATGTTTACAAATTATTAATTTTCTTAAAATTCAAACTTAACTGGATGTCCTGTGTGATATTATGATATAATGAGAAATATTAATATATACTTTGTCTTCACTCCCAGTTCCTGGCACAGAGCTCCTAAAACCCTTGTAATTTCCTGAGTGACAGGGGAGATAGAAGCATCTTTTGTTATAATATCTGGTCTTAGTCCCCAGTTCCTAACACAGATCTTCTAAGACCTTTGGAATATCCAGAGTGTCTTTTTGTATGCTAATGAGATGACTGGTGGCTGGGGACCCCTAGATAGCTTCAGGATGGGGGATGGTTGTCAGGAAGCCCAAGGCATGATTAGAACTTTCAGCTCCCCCCACCTCCTGGAAGCGAAGAGGGGCTGGAGACTGAATTAGTCACCAGTGGTCAGTGATTTAATCAATCGTGCCTGCACAGTGGAACCTCCATAAAAGCCCGAAATGACAGGGTTCAGAGAGCTTCTGGGTTGGTGAATATAACCACATGCTAAGAGGGTGGTATACCCAACTCCACGGGGACAGAAACTCCTGTGCTTGGGACCCTGCCAGACCTCACTCTCTATACAGTACCTCTTCATCTAGCTATTCACTTTTGTCCTTTATAATAACATTTATAAAAAACCAGCAATGGTAAGTAAAGTGTTTCCCTGAGTTCTGTGAGCCATTATAGAAAATTATCACACTTGAGGAGGGTGTCTTGGGAACCCCGATTTGTAGCCAAGCTGGGCTACAAGAAATGTGGCTAATCCAGGGACCCACTGTTTGCAACTGGTGTCTGAAGTAGTGACAGTCTTGTGGGACTGAGCCCTTAACCTGTGGGGTCTGTGCTAACTCTGAGTAGTGTCCAAGTTGAATTAAATTGTAGGACCCACAGTTGGTGACCCTAGAGAATGAGGGAATTGCTTGGCCTGAAAACCCCACGCACTTGGTGTCAGAAGTGTTATCCAAGTAGAAAAACCATTTGTTTTCTTCTCCCCGTTTATTCTGTGTTTTTATTTGCTAAACCTGGCACACTTATTTGATTATGCTGCTTTTCTTTGATTTATTTTGGAGCTTAGATTACATTTTTTTGGAAGAAGAAAGGTTTTCACTGCCTCCCCCAACCAAAAAAATATGTTGAAACTCATGGATAGCTCTTCATTTCATTTTCCCTCGGCATTGAAAAGCTTAGCTGTAATGAATGTTTAATTAATTCTTTTAATCTGTTCATATTTTCCAGAGCCCCATGACTGCCAGTCACTGTTGCAGACAACAGGGATAAAATGAGATGTGTAAGGCAGAGCTGCTGCTCTCCTGCAGGCCTCTGTCAATTTATGACAGACCACAGACCACTGATCACGCAGGGTTGGAGGTGCAAGGTGCTGAGGGAGCTGGCACCACCCAGATCTTGGCAGAAGAGCGCGGCGTGAAGCGAAGCAGCAAGCTATGCTGTCCGGGCATTGACACTGACACTCTGGGTTCACAGGTCGATTGGTCAAGGCCTGGAAGAGACTGGTCCTCTTGCACTTTCTCCTTTCTTTTCCTTCACTTTGGAGCTTAGTAATGTCTTGGTTTAGATTAAGTAGTACTGGCCAGGCGTGGTGGCTCACGCCTGTAATCCTAGCAATCTGGGAGGCCGAGGCGGGTGGATCGTTTGAGCGCAGGAGTTCGAGACCAGCCTGAGCAAGAGCGAGACCCTGTCTCTACTAAAAAATAGAAAGAAATTAGCTGAACAACTAAAAGTATATACATATAAAAAAAATTAGCCGGACATGGTGGCGCATGCCTGTAGTCCCAGCAACTCAGGAGGTTAAGGCAGTAGGATCGCTTGAGCACAGGAGTTTGAGGTTGCTGTGAGCTAGGCTGACGCCACGCACTCTAGCCTGGGCAACAGAATGAGACTCTGTCTCAAAAAAAAAAAAAAAAAAGATTACGTAGTAAATCAACTACTTTCAGTTTTGGTCAACTTAAAAAATATGGCATTGGAGAGCCATTTCCTCGGAGCATCTTCAGGATCTGGCTCTAGGATCCAGAGCAAGGCGCTGCTGGTCCGGGCGGAGGAGAGGGCACAGTCAGGGCACAGCCCCTGAGCCACCTTCAACTATGTGCTTGTGGCTCCTTCCCAGCCCTGACCGTGACAGGAGCATGGTAGAGAGATTCTGAAGGTGCAGAAATGTCCAAAGGGCAAATGCTCTCCACCTTATTACCTCCTGAGCAAACAACTCAGCTGTAGGTATAGCTCTGCAAAGGGCAGAGCTGCATTCCATTGCCCAAGAAAACAGAAAGGACAAAATGAGAGTTCTCCCATTAGAGGAAATAATATCCTGCCCAGAAAAGTCTCTCTTCTGCGGTCCTTCCACACCCAGCTCTGGACTGGGCCGCTGGCGAGGGTGTGAAGGGGACCTGTGGTTGACAGTCTAAACTTCTCCAACAACACCTGTGTCTGGGCCGGGCCGGGAGCAGCAGACTCAGCCCGGGAGCCCGCGTGCTGCTCAGGCAGCTGTGGGACCTCCAGCATGTGACCCGGCCTCCACGGACTCAGCAGCCCTGTGGGCCGTGGAAACAGGGCTGAGAGAGCATTGCGGGGGGAAAAACACGTAGGCCCGGGACCAGCAAGCCAACCGCAAGCGTGTGGAATACAAGAACTTCGTTTTTTTTGCTCCCACGGGGAGCTGGAAATAGAACTCTGCCCTTTGTCCTTGAGGAGCTGAGGCAACTGGCCGGCGTGGGCGTGGGCGGCCACGGGCCCCTTTGTTCCCCTCTCCCACACGCTCTCCCGCTCCTTCTTTGTGCTGCTGACCCTTGGCCCACCATCCATAGAGACGGGGGGGGGGGGGGGGGGGGGGCCCC
>CAUYRT010008771.1:0-18966 GCA_963574885.1 Lepilemur ruficaudatus | reverse complement strand
TGTGATGGGCTCAAGAAAAGTTTTAATTATGTACATTACCTGCCTTTTCTCCTTGTAAAGATAGGAGAACATTCTCTTGTGGCTTTCTATGTCCTAAGTGGAAGTCTCTGGCACCAATTCTTCTTTAATTCTAACTAATATACTACAACATAAAATAGAAATAAAAGGTGTAGGCCGGGCGTGGTGGCTCACACCTGTAATCGTAGCACTCTGGGAGGCTGAGGCGGGAGGATCGATCAAAGTCAGGAGTTCAAGACCAGCTTGAGCAAGAGTGAGACCCCGTCTCTCCTAAAAACAGAAACAAATTAATTGGCCAACTAAAAATATATAGAAAAAATTAGCCAGGCATGGTGGCACATGCCTGTAGTCCCAGCTACTCAGGAGGCTGAGGCAGAAGGATTGCTTGAGCCCGGGAGTTTGAGGTTGCTGTGAGCTAGGCTGATGCCACGGCACTCTAGCCCGGACAACAGAAAAAAGAAAAAAAAGAAATAAAAGGTGTAGTTATTGAAAGGGAGGAGACACAATGATCATTATTTGTATATTATGTAATTGTGTGCCTTGAAAATCTAAAGAAATTAACTAAAGAAAATTAGTATTAATACAAAAGGTTAGTCAGGTGCTGGATCACTATGTAGATATATGCAGCAGAAGTTCCAGTTTAAACCTAAGCTAGGATTTGGGTATATCTGGGCATATCTAGTAGAGCAGTCCACTAGAATCCTATTTGGTTGAGGAATTGAGAGAGAATCTGTGTTGAGGGAAGAAGGAGGTTGAACCTTTAAAAAAAAATCTTGGTCTCTAGAAAGAGGAAATGATTCTGACTATTGCCTGGTAGTAGTCACTCAGATTTGTCTTATGGCTATACCTAGTCAAGTTTTGATGAATCCTGTGAGAACAGGGCAGGCGTAAGTTTTAAAAAAAATAAAAAACAAGGCTGGGTGCAATGGCTCTCGCTTGTACCCTAGCACCCTGGGAGGCTGAGACAGGAGGATCACTTGAGCTCAGGAGTTCAAGACTAGCCTGAGCAAGAACGAGACCCCATCTCTACTAAAAATAGAAAAATTAGCTGAGTGTTTTGGTGCACGCCTGTAGTCCCAGCTACTGGGGAGGCTGAGGCAAGTGGATCACTTAAGCCCAGGTGTTTGAGGTTGTGGTGAGCTATGATGACACCAGTGTACCTGTAGCACAGGTGACAGAGCAAGACCCTGTCTCCAAACAAAACAAACCAACCAAACAAGAGTTATCTTTTAAGATATAATTTAATGAGAATTATCTTGTTAAGTCACAAGCAGCACTGTTTATATATATGTATATCTCTTATGAGGTAATATATTAATAATAAAGTAGTCAAACATCCTTCCTTATTTCAGAAAAGGTAAAGCTTAAAGCTTTGGCATTTCATGGATGCCCATTGTGTTTCAGTGGAGGAAGGGGACAGTGTTCTGTGTCTATCAGAGGCAGTATTACTCAGCAATACTTAACATGATGATCTTTTAATAAAAGCATGTAAAATACTAAGGGTGTGATCCTCTAGCTTAGATACTCACTGGAATCACCTGAGACCTTTAGAACACTGCTTTGCTTGGTCCCACTCTCAGAAATTCTGATGAAGTTGGTTTGCCATGTGGCTTGAAGCATGAGATTTTAAGTTTCCAATTGATTCTAACTAATGTGCAGCCAAGGCTGAGGATCACTGCTCTAAAGGCTTACAGAAATATCTGTGGGCTGGAGCAGACTATGTAAGGTCTGGAAGATTTGGTGTTAGCAAATCAAGGAAATATCAAGTACCATTAAATTATTAACATTACAGTGATATACAAAAAAGCATTTTTAAATTATGTACTAAGAAACATAAGACTCAATAAATGAAAGCCATTCTGTATTCCCAGAAGAGAAAAATAAGTATTTTAAAGTATGGCCTTAAAGAGATGAACAGTTCTTTCCAAAGCAAATAAAAATTATGTAATACAATTTTACTCAAATCTTTTTTTTTTTTTTTAAGAGACAAGGTCTCTCTTACCCAGGCTAGAATGCAGTGGCACTATCATAGCTCACTGTAACCTTGAACTCCGGGATTCAGGTGATCTTCCCACCTCAGCCTCCTAAGTAGCTGGGATTACTAGTGTGCACCACCATATCCCTGCTAATTTTTTAAAAAATTTCCTGTACCAGGGTCTTGCTGTATTGCCCAGGGTGCTCTTGAACTCCTGGCTTCAAGTGATCCTCCCACCTTGACCTCCCAAAGTGCTGGGATTACAGGTGTGTACCACCGGACTGGGCCCATTTCACTCAAATCTTATTGGAGTTTTTGCAAACCAGTAAAGTCACCCCAGCTCTCAGATCTTGGTTTCTAATACCATTCTCCAATAAAAGGATCCAGGACTGCTTGGAAAAATAACTAGGGTTGAGGCAGGGAATATATAAAGTAAACCTGGAACTTGGACTGTCTTGTAGTGCCAGAAAGCAAAGAAATATTAAAAGCAAACAAAAAACGGTGGGGTATGCCAAAGCAACACAGGAGCTAGCCTGAAAAATCTCAATGGCCAAAGCTAGAACAATTTAAATAGTGTAATAGTGAATTTTAACCTAAAAGCATAAGATAAAAATACATGAGTACATACTCATATAAATAAATGATTGAATAAATAAATAAAGGAGAAGAGGTAAATCTCCCTTAGAAAATTCCAAATAATTTATGTAGATACTCCCCCTTCAAGGAGGTAGAGCTTAAACCCTCCTCTTTCATTGAGTATGGGCAGCACTTAGTGTAGTGCTTCCAAGGAGTAGTGTGCAAAAACGTGGGGTGGGGGTGGGGCGTAACTTTACAGTGGAGAAACCTAGAAACACCACCTTAGCCAGCTGGTCCTCTAGTCCTGTTGACAGCATATACCCTTGATATGGTATGATGAGATCTGTCTCCCAATAACTCATAACCCTAGTCTAATCATGAAAAAAGCAATCAGACAAATCCAGATTGAGTAGCATTCTATACAATACATGACCAATATTCCTCAAAACTGTCAAGGCCATCAAAGGCAGATCTGAAAAACTCACAGACCAGAGAGACTAAGGAACCATGATGACCAAGTATAATACAAATAAATAAGCTAAATATTGGCATTATAAGAAACAATAGGGCCGGGCGGTGGCTCATGCCTGTAATCCTAGCACTGTGGGAGGCCAAGGCAGGCGGATCACTCAAGGTCAGGAGTTTGAGACCAGCCTGAGCAAGAGCGAGACCCCATCTCTACTAAAAATAGAAAGAAATTAATTGGCCAACTAAAAGTATATAGAAAAAATTAGCCGGGCATGGTGGCGCATGCCTGTAGTCCCAGCTACTTGGGAGGCTGAGGCAAAAGGATTGCTAGAGCCCAGGAGTGTGAGGTTGCTGTGAGCTAGGCTGATGCCACAGCACTCTAGCCAGGGCAACACAGTGAGACTCTGTCTCAAAAAAAAAAAAAAAAAAGAAAGAAAGAAAGAAACAATAGGTCAGCAGAATGAGTAATTTGCAGAAGAAGAAATGCAAATAGCTAATAAAAATATGAATACGTATTCAACTTCACAAGTAATTAAAATGCAAATTTAAATGACAAAAACTGGTTTTTGCCAGTCACCTTAGCAAAGGGCTTTTTTGTTAAAATTTTTGTTAATATTCACTTGGGGGGAGGTTATGGAGAATATGGAAACTGCACAGAATGACATAACCTTTCTGGAGGATAATTTGCTCAGTATACATCGAAAGGCTTAAAAATGTATAAGCTCCTTGATTTAGCAATTTCTCTTCTGTCAATTTATCCTAAAGACCTGTGGGAAGATTTTGGCATAGTATGTTTACCGCACCATTGTTGATAATAATGAAAATTTGGAAGCAGCATGATAATTTACAGTATCTTATGATAGTCATATATGGTGGTATTTCTGTAGATATTAAAAACTGAACAATTTATTAAGTTCAAAAAGTTAAACCAGCATGTATGGCATTATCCCCAAATTTTTGGATAAATAAAAATATGTAGCATAGAAAAAAACTTGATATATGTACACAAAACATTAATTGTAATTATTTCAGAAAAAATTAGCCAGGCAACTAAAAATAGAAATGATTAGTTGGGAGTGGTGGCGTGAGCCTGTAGTCCCAGCTACTTGGGAGACTGAGGCAGGAGGATTGCTTGAGCCCAGGAATCTGAGGTTGCTGTGAGTAGGCTGACGCCATGACACTCTAGCCCAGGTAACAGAGCGAGACTCTGTCTCAAAAAAAAAAAAAAAAAAAAAGATTATAGAAGCTCTTATAGTATAGTTGTAACTCCTATTGGATGCTAAGGAGTAGGTGGAATTTGACGAGGTAAAAAAGGGGGAAAGACATTTTGGGCAAGAATGCCATATGTGCTTTTAAGACAGGACAGCAGGAATATCTTTGGCATGTTTGGGGAAACATTACAAAGAATTGTATGTTACTAATGGAGAAGGCAGCTAGTTGCTGGTAATTATTAATGGAAAGTGATTAGTTATAAAGTTTCATCTGGGTCTAATCATTAAGAGACTGAAAAGAAGGCCAAGGTGGTTGCAGTATCTTCTGTAGTCAGTGCACTTCTTTTGATAGATGGGAAGCTACTGAGGTATTTGATCAAGAGAAGGGCCCTTGTCGTTTGTTATTTGTTGAACAGATACTGGTTGAGTACATGCTGTCTGCTATATGATCGTCTAGAGAGGAGCCTACAGAGATGGAGGAGGAGGGCTGGGAAGCCAAAAACCTAGCGTGGAGAAACTCACAGACTACTGGGAGTGCCACACACGTAAATTACAAAGGATTGTGATCAATGTTGTAATAAATGCACATGCAAGTGCTGTGGGAACTCAAAGTAGGACCAAGTCTACTCTGAGGAATTGGTAGAATCATAACGGAGGAGGTGACATTTTGTATGGGTTTTTTGGAGGATGAGTACTATTTTACCAGATAAAGAAAACTGAGGGCTTAACAGTTAAGTCATGGACTGTTCAGGGAATGGTAAGTAATTCATGCATCTGGAGTTGTTGGAGATGAATCTGGAAAAGCAGTTTTGGATCGTTAAGGAGCTTGTATGATCTATTTGATGAGGCAACCGTCAAAAGTTTTTAGATAGGGAAATGAAATGATCTTTTCTTTTTTTCCCATCTGGAATAGTTTATTTGGCTGTAATGGAGTCCATGTGCCATGGAGAACAATATTAGGCTTCAGTAAGCCTTTGATAAAAATCTACTCATTCTAATTCATATCTGTAATTAATGTTCATAGTCATTAAGTATATGGACTTTGAGAAATTCAGAATGGGATTAGAATCTCAGTTCTACCACTTGCTGGCATTTATGCAAGTTATTTGACAGTGGTAAGCCTCTATTTTCTCATCTGAATAATGAGGCCTATGAGCAGTTTGCGGGCACTGTTGACCAGAGTGAATTAAGGAGGTTGTTGTGATAGGAACACAATCAAATGAGACTGTCCATTAGACATAATATAGTCTGAGTGTATTCTAAGTACTGAATGAAGATAGACCTTGAGTCAGCCATAGAAAGGTAGAACTTTAATCCATGAGAGACAATTAGTTCTAAATACGTTGTTTTTGTTTTTTTGGTTTTTTTTGAGACAGAGTTTCACTCTGCTGCCCGGGCTAGAGTGCCATAGCATTAGCCTAGCTCACAGCAACCTCAAACTCCTGGGCTCAAGCAATCCTTCTGCCTCAGCCTCCCGAGTAGCTGGGACTACAAGCATGTGCCACCATGCCCGACTAATTTTTTCTATATTTTTAGTTGTCCAGCTAATTTCTTTCTATTTTTTTAGTAGAGATGGGGTCTCGCTCTTGCTCAGGCTGGTTTCGAACTCCTGACCTTGAGCAATCCTCCCGCCTCAGCCTCCCAGAGTGCTAGGATGGCGTGAGCCACCGTGCCCAGCCTAAATAGGTTTTTATATGCCATGCCTAAAGATTTAGAGAAGGGAACTGTTGAAGGTTTTTAAGCAGGATCCATATGTTCTGGTTTTCCCAAACAGCTTCATTTGTGTGCTAGCATAATTATTAATAGTGTGCCCTCTTTCACTCTTAATGGTAACCTGGTTTAGATAATGAATTATTGGTCACCTTCTAATGCAAAAATATAGCAAGAGGAGATGGTCATGGGTGAGCCATTTAGAATATAAGTAATGAGGGGAAAAAAAGGAATCACTCCACAAAGGTCAGGGTAGAAACAGAGAAGAAATGTTCTTTACAAAAGCCAAGAGAGGATAGTTTTAATAGTATTAAGAAGGTGGAGTTTATAAGGACAGCTAAGTCAAATATAGCAAGCTTGGGGAGCATAAGTACACATTATTAGATTTATCAAAGCAGAGCCCATTGTCTACTTTAAACAATGCAATTCATTTGAGCCAGTTGGATAGAAGCCAAATTGGGTTGTTTCTTTGAGAATAAGAAGTAGGCCTTGTTTATTTTTGTATCACTAGTATCTAACAGTGGTTATCATGTGGGAGGTATTTGGTGCATTTTTGAAGAATAAATAATTTATTAATAGTTGGTGAGAAAGCTGAGATAGTCAATATAGATATCATACTATAAAAAAATTTGAGCCGGGCGCGGAGGCTCACGCCTGTAATCCTAGCACTCTGGGAGGCTGAGGCGGATGGATCAGTCAAGGTCAGGAGTTCGAAACCAGCCTGAGCAAGAGTGAGACCCCGTCTCTACTATAAATAGAAAGAAAGAAATTAATTGGCCAACTAAAGATATATATAGAAAAAAAAATTAGCCGGGCATGGTGGCGAATGCCTGTAGTCCCAGCTACTTGGGAGGCTGAGGCAGAAGGATTGCTTGGGCCCAGGAGTGTGAGGTTGCTGTGAGCTAGGCTGACGCCACGGCACTCACTCTAGCCCCGGCAACAGAGTGAGACTCTGTCTCAAAAAGAAAAAAAAAAAAAAAAGATAGTTAACTGACAAAGTGGGAGGAAATATTTATAATATAAATATAATAGTGATATTTTTAATAGAGGGAAATATAGTAATTGATAAGAAAAAATAATTCTCTACTGAACAAAATATATGAACAGGCAGACAAAAAAAGCAAAACACAATCAAAAAGCAACAAATATATTGGGAACATTAATATGTAAAATATGTCCAACCTCACTAATAATCAAATAAGCACAAATTAAATTACCAACAAGATTTTATTTTCAGCAATCTGCTTGACCAAGACAAAATTGTGTTGATAAGGATATGGAAAAATGCGAATCGTCTTGTTGTTAGTAAGAAGATAAATTGTTCTAATATTTATGAAATTTTTTTTTACTTAATTTGTATAAATAACAAATGTTTGCAATTTAAAAAAGAAATAATAAAAGAACGAAGGGGAAAATGTAAAGATGAAATCAAGAAAGAAGCAAAGGAGAGATGTATGCAAACTAAATTCAAAAGGTAGGTAAAGTTTTTAAAGTTGGGTATGAGAAATTGTTCATGCAATCTCTAGACTGATTATTTAATTGAATTAATTGATTTTTTGTCAGTTAGGCAAAGCATCCTATTGTTTTGGTGTTGGATAGAAGCATCCATATATTATATTATATTGCATTTTATTTTAGTCTTGATATCCTTGTTTGATAGAGTAAACAAAATAGTGAAAATGCAAATATATGTGTGTGTATGTATATGTACATATATATGGATCCAGTATGGAGATACTTGTTGTAGTAGCAAGTGCTCCTAAACTGGATTCTCAAGGCAATTCAAGAAATAATTATTACATTATTGTGCGTGTACATATCTATACACACACACACATATTTCTGTAATTCTCAACAGCTTTCAAAATTCCCAACTGCATAGTATTCTCTCTTTCTGTGAGACCTCTTTAATGATAGTAACATGTTTTGCATAACAGATGTGGTATCACTTTATAATTTTAGGTATGACTATTGAAATAGAATACATTTTTTAAAAGATTTGGATGTATTATTTCTTACCAATCATTTCAGCTGTGCTTATTGTATAGTTATCTTATCTAGTATTCTTTAAGAAATTTCCTATTTCTAATTGTGGAATAGTTACCTCAGAAACTCAAATCATTTAGCACATGTTTTGGAAAAGTGATAAATTGGAAAATTTATCATATTTAAAAGGAAAATGATTTTCTTTAATTTCTATTTGTTTCATCTAAATAACAAATGATTAAATGGAGTCACTCTTTTTTTTCTTAATTTTTTATTTAAATAGATTTAGGGGGTACAAGTGGTTTTTTGTTACATGGCTGAATTGCACAGTGGATAAGCCTAGGCTTTTGATATACCTGTCACCTGAATAGTGTATACTGTATCAAGCAGGTAATTTTTCTTCCCACCCCCCTACCCTCTCCCTTCTGAGTCTCCAGTGTCCATTAAGAAACAGAGTGACTCTTATGCAGACTTTGTAATACTAGATAATTTCACATTGAAGTATTTTTCATCTTGAATACATAAATTCTACCTTTCCTGGAGAATGGACTTTCTAGAATAGATCAATAAAACAATAAAATTTTCATGGTCATATAAACATTAAAAACATATTCCTATGATAATTGTAAAAACACATCCCAAAATGTATCATTTACATCATATGGAAACGCCCCAAGTTTGTAGTCACATAAGTTCCGACTCTTGAGACTTCCAGGACAAACTATGTAAATTATTTTCACTATTTTTCGAACCTTCATTGGATAGGCTGCAGGAACTCTTTATTGCATATTTTCCACACTGCTAAACGTTAACATCTATTGAGAAAATAAAAAAGGTAGAGCATCTCTGAGTCTCTTTTGCACTTTTCTTTTACATGGCATGTCACATTAATGCTGCCCTACAGGGAAATAATCAAAGAACTTTAATATAATACTGTGGTTCAGAAAGGAAACATGACAGCAGTGTATTACTGCAAATTGAATTTAATGAGCTTCTTAGCACTGGGAGAGTGACTCTTTGAAACAGAAACTATTCAATTGAGATCATTTTGATTATAATTAAATCTTTTACATTTACCACAGGGACAAGTTTAATCTTAATTAGACATTTTTATGAAGAGGTGAAGGCACACAATTTATATTTTCTTGATCACATAGCAAAAGAGTCAGAAGGTAAAGGATAAAAAACAAAATGGTGGCCCTTTAAATGGAAAATGAAAATAAGTATTCTTGAGGTTCTTTGAGAGGAATGAATTGGACAAAGTCACTCACGTGAGTTTGGCATGGACATGTGCATATAAATAAATGGAAAGATAAATGAAAATAGTATTTATTTTATTTTCTATGATGTGGCCTTTTCTAAAATACTGAAATCATGTTTTGTGTAAAGGATTATCCAATTAAGTGACAAAACCATTTATTAGAATGGATCCAGTATGGAGATACTTGTTTTAGTAGAAAGTGCTCTTGAATTAGATTCTCAAGACAATTCAAGCAATAATTATTACATTTTAAAATCAGGGGCAAGTAACATAATCTCTGTGGACCAAATTTCATTCATCCTAAAGTAGAAGTAATATCTCCCCCTTAGTTAATGTGATAATTATGTGAGATAAGAATGTGCAAGTACATTGCAAACTTTAGATTGATACATAAATTTAGCCTATTAATATTAATGAAAATACATTGTGATTGTGACATTTCTGTAATTTATTCTAAAGGGTGCTAAGATTTTACCATTTAAAATGTTTTTACTTTACAGACTGCATGTGTGGAGGTAAGTGAATATTATAATAAAAGAAAAAGAACGATAAAAATCAATGTCTGTTTCTATAATTGATGTTTTCCCAACCATGTAATATCCAGACTGTCTCGTGGTTAAACAAAATGACAAGACAGGAAAGTGGATGGCTCGAGAGATTTCTTGAGGATTAATCTGTTTGGTGTTAGACACAAGCTGTAAGTTTTAGCTAAGTTGTCTTCAATCATCTAAGATGTTCAATCATTTCCCAGAAATTGAAACATTCAGAACCTCCTTCCCCTTAACTTCACGTAGGAATGGCTGCTCAAAGAATGACATAGAGGGCATCCAATAGAAAAGATTGTATACTGTTCTCAGTTCTAAAGCCAGTGTAACAAATTTTCTTCTTTACTAAGAAGCTGTGTCATTAAAAAAAAAAAAAAAAAAGACTTGCAAATTAGTAAGAATTCTATCTCTCTCTGTATATTTAATTTAGGACTCTCTGTTGTCATTATTAAGCACCTCAATAAGATCTTTGTAACAGTGGTAGGGTTGTTGCTAATATCCTATAGACTGAAATATTTGGATTTCTTAACAGACTGCCAATTTTGCAAGTGGATGTTAATTCCATCAGTATTCCTGAAGGCAATCTTTATGTAAATAGCAGTTGTGTGTGTTTTCTTTGTTATAACACTAGCACCTATCACATAATTATTGTTATTTTTGAATAAATTAATTGTTTTACTGCCAAGACATTAAATGGATACACTTGTAGAGATTTCATAATATCTCTATTTATCTAAAGTCAGAGGCAGCGTGGCATTGGGAAAAATGCACCAGACAGGGTTGGATTCTATGTGATTTTGAACACGTGATAGCACTTCTGTTAGTTTCCCCATCCTCATATTGAACATGTTTGTAATGATAAGCTTTGAGTTCTTTTTCAATCCAAATCATCTAAAAAATATCATAGATATTCTGTACATACTACTGAGGACACTTTCTCTGCTGGGATAACTCAATCTTTACTTAGACATTTGTTGTCTTTTACTAAAGATGACTTGACATCTTTAATTACTAATTCATTTCTAAGTAATTTTGTAATACACCCATGGTTATCAAGAGAATGAAGACAATTCACTACATATTTCCTACAATTCTTTAATGTAAGATCCTCTTGCAAATACTTCAAAATTCTTCAAAATTCACATTTGTAATGAACGGAGTTTGGAAAACCCAGGCTTTAGTTTCATTCTGTCTGCTGAGCGTGTATGTGTGTCGGGGGGAGCAGAGGTGGTGAATGGTAGGGGACTCACCGATGAAAAACCGTTTTTGGTATTCTCTTCCCAATCACCTTTTAACTTTTTAATCTTCTCTTCCTTCCTTCTTTTTAGGGACTTTCCCTTTCTCTTCTTATTCTCCTCTCCCTTCCCCATATAACTCTTGATGATAAAATACAGGTGGAGAGATGGACGATAGGTGAAGAAAGGCTGGTAGGAGTTGAACAGGGGAAGACTAAAAGGAAGAAATGTTCTCCCTGATTCCCTGCCTTCAGTAGAACAGAATTCTTCTCAAAGAACAGAATTCTTCCCAAAGTAAAGAACTGAGAGTAGAGAGAAAAAATAGAAATAAGTAATATGCCTATGAAGACTGTTCAACCTCAGTGTCAATATGAGAAATGTAAATTAGACTAACGAGATAGCATTTCTTAACTTTCAAAGGAGAAAAGATTTTAAAATCACAACAAATGTTGGAAAAAATAAGGCAAAAGGGCATTTTCCTGTACTGTACTGCACAACCACATGGAAAAGCAATTTGCTAACTGTTCATTTGTTTTGGTATTCTTAAATACCTTATTATGATTACAATCTCAGATGTGGACAAAGATCTGTGTTCAAGAGTATTTATTGTAATTTTTTTATAATAGTAAGAAAAGTGGAAATAAGGTCAAAAACAGCAGAATGGCTAAATATAATTGCATATCCATATGACAGATTATTATATATTTATTAAATTGGCATTCTTAAGCAATACTTAAAGGGAATATGGTTACTCTAAATTATTGAAAGAGAAAGTTATTCAAGTTTGATCTGTAGGTTGTAAAATATATTCAGAGATCAGAGAATCAGATGAAATATGTAGCATCATTAACAGTCTCAAACTGTTCACATTTTCTGAATTTTTTTCCTCCTTTTTTTTTAGTATTCTCAAAATTTTCTATAAAAATTTATTTCTTTCGTAAAGAGTAAATCATTTACATCCAAATAATACTTTTAATATGAAAAGCATTGCCATCTACACAATTTTTTTTGTTCTCAGAGTAACCACTCTCCTCCCAACCACCTTTGCCCTTTGATTCTCATGATGCTCCCTAAGACTCAGTTCAACATGGCTCTTTGATGAAGCCTTTGCTGAACCTGCCAGTTACTCCTTTTTAGATATTTTACTCATCTCTACTTTGCAAAGCATCTGACACACATATATTCATTGAAAAAAGGAATGAAGAGACCAATGAACAAAAATGCATCTATGAATATATTATCTTACATTAAAAAAAAAAAAAGAACTTTGAAGGCAGGATTAAACTAAAGATACTGAGATGGATATTATTATCCAGATGATCCCAGTGAAATCACAGTGCCCTTGTAAGTAAAAGAGTGAGGCAGAAGGGTCAGAGAAGGAATGTGATGACAGAGGCAGTGAGGCAATTGCTGGCTTTGAAGATGAAAGGGAACCATAGCCAAGGAATCTGGGAAGCCTCTAGAAGCTAGAAAAGGCAATAAAATGGACTCTCCCTTAGAGTCTCCAAAAAGGAATACAGCTTCTGCTGTCATCAATACTTAGCCTCCATGACATCTATTTCAAACTTGGACCTCCAGAACTGTAAGATAATACATTTGTGTTGTATTGCATCACTAACTTTTTGGTAATTTATTAGATTGATAATAGGAAACTAAAACAGGGATGTACCTTCTTCACTCAGACCATTTTCTCCCTTTCCTCTACCTCAAACTTCATAAACCAGTGCTGGTAGCACATTAGCAATCAAAAGAGATGAGATCTCTGCCTTTATGAAACTTACACTCTGGAATAGGAAGACAATATGCACATAAAAATACACAACTGTGTCAGAGAAATGAGTAAAAAAGTGAAACTAAGTGATCAAATTAGGCTGAATATAATTTGAGTATTAATTACAGAGAACCAGCATAAACAGAATTTCCTCTCTTATGTGATACCTCGCCCTGATGTCCCTGATCACCAGCAGAATGAATTACCTCATTCACAGAGCTCACTTAGCAGTTTGCATTTGCCTCTTTATTCTATTGCATCAGAGTTAGTCCACGAGTTATTCAAATGGAAAGAACATGGGTAATGTTTTGTCGTACAATGTGTAGTTAGCGTATAATATCTGCACGATGAACCTTTAAGAAAGAAGAATTACAGGGACTGAAAAGGTGGGAATAAAGATAGGATATAAATATACAAAAAGAAGCAGGAATGTTTGGAAAAATGAAGAAAATAAGAAAGAAGGAGGATAAAATGATGATAGAAGAAAGTAAGGAAGACTGATACATGAGCAGAGTTATGTGGGTGAACTTGGTCCATCTTATTCCCATAAACAAGCTAACCTACATCAATTTGTGCAGTGTGTGCTTCTGAGACAATTTTTCTGTGCTGTAATGCATAGGTTCAACATTACCTATGTTTTATTGGCTGCTGGGACTCTGCTGTCTTCTTAAAACAGACTGTCCCCATTAGCCTAAGAACCTTGTTGCCTTGTGGCACTTGACGCTTAACTTCTGTAATGTTTCTGTATAGCCAAGGGAGTCAATAAAAGAAAAGCAACAACAGCAACACAACTCTCTGGCACTTCCAGGGTAATACATTATGAGTGTATAAATACAAAAGCAGAGTTTGGTTCTTATTATCTTTAAAAAACGGGAACTCTGTTTCTCTGAATTGTACTCATTGGTGGACTGAAATTGATTGCTGCTCTCAAATCATTTATTTTATAAAACTCAATAAAAGAACGTGATGAAATGTGCCAGATGATTTCCACAGAGGGTAAGAATGAAATAGCAAGAAAAGGAAGCAACCTCGATTTATATTCACCACTTATTTTCTCAAATGCTGTCCCAATTTTGGATGGAAGACTGCTCATTTCTCCTCGGCACTTCCAGACCTAATGGGTAAAGCAAATTTCCCTGATGTTCTGTTTACCTCATTCTTGCTTTTATTTCCTTTGATAAAGACCTATTGGTTTTAAAGATTGCAGGGGGTTTATTTTAGATTGTGATTCCGGTTCAATTACTTCCAGCTACATTGGTACAGCACAGAAGAGAGTTTCAGAAGGTAACAGAGCTCGTATGCATTGCCTTCCATCTCCCAGGTAGCAAATGCAATTGTTTGTTTTTCACGGTCTCAAAATGACTAGATATCGGCAGCTAACACCCCGCAGGGCAAATCAGGATGCGGCATAAAGTGTTTGGAATTGCTATGTTGGCATTGATAGCAGAACAGTAATAACAGAGTGTGTCTGGACACAGTAGGGCTTTTGGCAATGTCAACTGCTCACTCCCTAGTAGAGAATAGTGTTATTGTGTCATTCCAACTCACCTTTTATTTTCCTTCCTCTTCCTTGACCAGGAGAATTTTTTAAAGATGAATTAACTCCTCCTTCCTTGCTGGGGACACATTGTGATTCAATAGCTGACTGCTGTTATCTCTTGCTGTGTAGCTCAAAGATAATTTTTTCCAGCAATCTCTCTTCCCAAAGGGTTTTCTTGTTTATCTACCTTGCCTCTTTTCTAAGCCATTGTGGTAACTACCTAAATGTATTTAGCAGCTAAAAAACCTATGAGATGTGTATCCTTAAGGGTGGAAAAAAAAGAGAAATGTAAAGAAAGTCTGTAGATTATCTATCCCCCCAAAGACACTCTTACTCTCTCTCTCTCTCTCTCTCTCTCTCTCTCTCTCTCTCTCTCTCTCTCTCTCTGATTCATTTAGAAGTATTTTGCAATTGGGAAGTAAGATTTCCATTTCACTCAGTCATCTTTAGCTAAAGGAGTGCTGCATCTGAAAACTCAATGTCTGTTATTGAAAAAATTGTACAAATAGGATTCTAATCATTCTATAAAGCTATTCAATTTTTTAGCATTCTCTTTTTTCAAACCCCATTGTTTTATAATGTGATGAGGTTAGTCAGCTGTCTAGATTTCATTTGTTTATATCTCACTTCTTTATAAAACCTATGTGAAATGGCTCACCAGCTTTTCCAATGCCACAAAACCAATGCTGTTACTGCCCAACCAGATTCTATTGCCTGCTGCACAGAAGGAAGCCAATACACTGAGACAGCAGGTGTTGTAGTGGAGGAAGCATTTAATATCACAAGGATGCTGAGTGAGGAGATAAGAGAAATTTCTCAAATCTTCCTCCCCAAGAATTTTGGGGCTAAGGTTTTTAAAGATAGTTTGGGGGCAAAGGGCTAGGGAATTGGGCCTGCTGATTGGCTGGGGATAAACTGATAGCGTTGGGAAGCACAGACTGTCTTCTTGCATTGAGTCAGTTCATTCGTAGAGGGTCAGAGGACCTGTTGACTCAGTTCCAGAGTATGGCCACTGGTATGGTTGGTGTCAGTGGAAAGTCTGGAAAATATCTCAAAGACAATTCTTAGGTTTTACGATAGTGATGTTATCTATAGAAGCAATTAGGGAAGTTACAAATCTTATAACAACCAAGTATACGTGACTCCTAAGCAGTAAGCAATTACAGGAAGGCAAGCTATAAAACAATGGCTGGCTAATTTTTAGCTATGCCTATACTTCTGTAGAAATCAGACTTTTATGACAGTTCTTACCTTATGGCCTACCTAACTTTAATATAGGCTTTAGTGAATAGCTGTACAACTTGGTAAATTTACTAATAACCATTTAATTGTACACTTGAAATGGAGTAAAGACAAGATATGTAAATTACACTTCAATAAAGACAAAAATAATCTCCCCCCCCCCAAAATATAGGCTTTAATATAGTATCATGGGATAAGCATCAAGCTATAATTTCAACCCAAATACAAGACCATTTTGTCTCATTAATACATCTAAATATCAACAATGAGCAAAGAAAGAAAAAGATAATTTAGTACAGCAGAATATTGCATGGAGAAATTATATGCAGAGAGTTCCCTTACCTTTCTAAGGCCTTATCAGCATCATCCCATGAACAAAGAGAATTTTTCAAGGCTTCATGTTTAGAATTTGTTTTTTGCAGTAAGGGTCTGTTCATTCCATCCTCTGATCCTCTAGTGATTTGCAGTTTTTTTTCTAACTTTCTTTGCCTTGTTTCCATTTCTGCATTGTGAAAATGTTCATATTTTAAGCTCTTTGAATGTTACCCTGAACTTTTCAGAAAAAGAGAACTGCAAAGGTCTAACTTTCAAAATAACGTGATAATCTGTTAGAAATTGCCCATCCAGGTATTGAAAGAACTGGTAGAGAAGTAAAGAAAGCAACAGAGAGACGCTGCTTTTTGCCTCCCCACCCCCTTTGTTTCTGCAGCCCCTCTGCCTGGAGATTGAAAACCCCCGCTGACATTGTCAACAAAGCTATTATTCCACTCGTTGGTCAATACATGTTCATTTGCTGCTGAATGCCTGGGGAATTGATGCACTGTATGCTGATCTCTTTCTTGGGTTCATATTCTCAGGGACAATCATGCTTAATCTGTATTATGCGCACCCCTGTTTATGAGGCAGGAGAGGATTAAATCATAACTTACCTGCATGAAAACTCAGATTCAAAGGAGCAAATAAAAATGATTGGCATCTGTTTCTTGGGAAAACAAATTAAGCCTGGCCACTTCAATCTTCTAAGAAAAAGTAGATTTCTTGCTTTTCTTCATGAAAAACCTCTGCCTGCCCATGGCGACCAGTGGTGAAACAAGCAGTCAAATGTACCACACCTCCAAATCAGAAAGTTACCCACTCAAGAGACACAGTTCTCTAAAATGTGTAATTATCAGCCCCTGGAGGAAAGAACAAGTTTATTCAAAATACATGAATATTTTGGGAAGAGTCTCTCTAACTTCAGTTAAAGTATTTTGCCAAGAATGAAAATGCTTAATATTAACATGTATTTAAATTAATTCTAGTTCTTAAAATGTTTAATTCTAGTCCTAATTTTACCAATTCCAGTCACTTTCTTTGAAGACTTTTCTCTAAACTCACCACCTTGGAGAAGTGATTAATGTCATTATACATTGATTATTTCTTTCCTGCATATTTTCTCTGCACACCAATATATAGTTATTTTTGTGTTCTCTTGCACAGTTGCTTTGCATTTTGTCTCTAGTTTCATGAATGTCTGAAGGCATAATAATACCTAACTCAATGGGTTGCTGTGAGGTTTATGTGAAAGAACATATGTTGAGTCCCACCTCCTGGTCCTGTTAACAATTTTCAGATGCAAAGGAGATTGGATAGTTGGAAGAGAGAAAAATTTGGGTAACTTGCTTAGCCTAGCAGCCATAAAGGAGGCACTCCCGATGAGTTCCCTCTGAGTATCCAGAGAATTTCTCTAGGTACCGGTTCATAATGGTAGCTGGTGAGCCATAAGAGACCCACAGACATGGTTTCTTTGGTTACTATCAAGTTTCTCTGTTAGTTTGTTTGGTTTCGATATGCTTTGTTTTGTTTATAATATAAACTAGCTGTTAGCATTTCAAAAGCAAGAATTTTCATATAAAAATATAAATCTCCTGCCACACTTGGCTGAGGTCCTGCAAGGCTGCAGTTGAGGATATGAGTAAGGATACAAGTTTAAATGAATGTGGTGAATTTCACTACTCCTGATTGTTTTACTGCGCCTCGTGTTTAGTTTAATCAGTCAGTGCTTCTTGCTTATCCTCTGGAGCCATCTGAGTTTGAAACTCCCTTAGAGAGTCCTGGCTTGTTCAAAAAGATATTGTAGCTTGAGATGTCAGAATACTTCAAACAAACTCCAAAGTTCACTTTGTTCTTCTTTTTCTTCAAACTCCACCTTACACCTCTGCATGTTTGTTCTCCTAAGCTAAAATATATGCACCATGAGGACAGGTTTCACCTTTCTTTTCCTAAGCATTTGGTACAGTAGTGTAGATAATTATACTAATTTAATACTGTCACATTTGGGAATTTATAGATCATGTCAATATGTATTCTTTTATGAGAAGTAGACTATAGTTTGGAGAGCGAGCTTTCAAGTAAAAATCCCTTGGTTCTAAGACACTAAGTAATACCAATGCAACTTGGCCAGACAATGCATGACGATAGAACTCTGGCCCACAACCTGGAGCAACCAGCCTAGGAAGCCAAACCAGAAACTCTGCAGCAATCAGTACCAAGCAGTCAGGACTTGATTAATAACTGTCAACTACCCTGATTTTGTCCCCATTTCCAACGTTGGACCTACCAGATAAAGCCAAACATGTACCCCTAACCAATCACATAAGATAACCCTCTTCTGGGTAGCCTACCCCATGCCAAAGTCTGCCAGTCAGAGCATATTGAAAGCTTTCCCTTTTTCTCCTCTATAAAGCTTCCCAACTCCCATGTCTGTCTTTGAGTCTCTGCGGACTGCAACTGATGATGGGTAAGTCCCTTGCTATAGCAAGCTCTGAATAAATAGCTTTTCCTTGTTCTCATTTGGGTGGTCTTCATTTATCTTCACAGTTCAAATCCTATCACTTTAACTTATTAGTTATATAACTTTGGGCACGTTCCTTAACCTGCTTGAGTCTTTGTTTCCTCATGGTAAATGGAGATTCTAGCGGTACCTACCATGTAGAATTAAATCAGTTAATAAAACCCAGGAAAAACTTGAAAAAAGATCTCATATACTTTAAACCCATAATATTTGTCAGTACTTTAATTCATTATAATTATTTTTAGATTCAGGAAACAAACAAGTTAAGAACTTGCTGGAAGTTCACAGAAAATAACTGAGTTGGGTGAAAACTCTACTGGGTTGAGGTCCAGTACTCTCTCTTCTACTTCAAGTCTCCTCTATTTTGAATGCATAGCACAATCTGCAAATATTTTCTAAATGAATGCATGACAGGATAAGTAAATGAGCGAGAGACTGAATTGTTATGTAAGTCGCAAATGCAACTATGGGTAAAGGGAGGAATCATTCAATCAACCAAAAAATGTATGTGTCCAGAACCGTGTTAAATCTTGTAAGGAGATGAAATTATTTCAGAACTAGAAAGTATATTAGCAATCATTTAGTCCAGTGGTTT
>CAUYRT010008769.1:0-44359 GCA_963574885.1 Lepilemur ruficaudatus | reverse complement strand
TAAAAAATTAATTTTAATTTTAGGACAGTTTTAGATTTGCAGAAAAATTGTGAAGATAGTATTCAGAGTTCTCATATACTCCATACCTAGTTTCCCCCACTATGAACTTCGTATATTAACAGGGATCATTTGTTAACAATGAAACAATGTTGATGCATTATTATTTGCTCAAATCCATACATTATTAAAATATTTTTAGTTTTTAATTATTTTTTTCTTTTCCAGGAACCCATTCATGATGCTATATTATATTTAGTTGTCTTGTCTCATTAGGTTCCTCTTGGCTATGACAATTCCTCAGACTTTTCTTTCTTTTGATAACTTCAGCAATTTTGAAAGTACTGCTTAGATATTTTGCAGAATGCTCCTGAAATAGAATTTGTTTCTTTTTTTCCTTTCCATTTTGTTTTATTTTGTTTTGATGATAATAATAGACTTATGGGTTTGGTGGAGGAAATGACAGAGCTAAAGTGCCATTTTCATCACGTTATATCAAGGGTGCATAGTAACAACATTATTAATGCTGATGTTGACTATGATCATCTGGCTGAAGTGGTGTCAGGCTTTTCTTCTGGATAGTTACTCTTTTCCTTGTCCCTTTTCATACCATACTCTGAACGAACTATGTGCATCCTAAATTTAGGGCGGGAGGTGTTATAATTCACCTCCTTGAAGACGGGGTACCCACATAAATTATCTAGATTTGTTTTATCTCCTTAAATTATTTACTTATTTCATTATTAGTTCTTATATATTTATTTTATACTTCGGGCTATAATCCAATACATTATCATCATCATCATTGCCATTATTATTTTGCTCTAATTATTCTCGTCTTGGACATTGGGAGCTGTTTAAGTTGATTTCTATATTCCTTTAGTATAACGCTGTAAGTTTAGATTTTATTTTAAGCACTTCCTCACTTTCTGGCACCACAAGATGCTCTAGGCTTGTGTTGTGTGTTTTCTGCTCCGGTCCTATAATCAGCAATTTCACCAAGGATTCAAAGATACTTGGTCCCTTTCATAGGAAAAGGGTGTTCAAAATTAAGGTCTAGATACTGGATATGCTCATTGCTATTGAGCTGTTGTTGCTCCTAAGCCTCCTCAGCTGACCGTGTGAGGAGATACGTGTGTATGCTAGCCTGTATACATGCATCTATCTATAAATATTTCTGTATAAAGTCATCTGTATCTTTATTAAGCTAAATTTGAATTCATAGTGATTTCTCCATCTCTAACTCGTTACCACAGAGATTATTCTAGGCTCCTGACCTTGCTTTCCTCTTAATTCCCACTGCAAGAGTTAGAAATATGGCTCCCTCCATTCTCTGTCCATCACAGTATCATATATAACAGGATATCGAAGGGGAAGTTTCTGTATAGTGTACATATGAGAGTCCTTGAAATGGGATATTTAGGGGAGGACTATGTAGTGAAAACTTGATGTATGGTATATAGGAACTCTCTGCATTTTCTTATAAACTTTTCTATAAATGTACAACCACTCAAAAATTTAAAAAAAGAAGATTAGAAAAGAATGGGCATTTTAATATATTTTGCTTTCTTCTTTAATACTTAATTCAAACATATTCCAAGGTTATTATATATTCTTAGAAAGGTATTATTGAATGGAAGCATAAAGTATTCTATGACAACTGTGATATAATTGCTTAACTTTATTTACATATTTAAAAATATTTGGTTGTTTTAAATGTGATAGCATTATATGTAACTATCTAATGAGCATTTGTAAGAATATATCTTTGGTCATACTTTATATTATTTCATTTAACTAAATTGCTAGAAGTGGGAGTAACAGAATAAAATATTTGGAAATTGTAAATTATATATATATATATTTAAAAGGAAGGTTGAGCTTATTGTGATTTTATCTGAGGTTAGTGTGAATTGAGCTCACTTTATCCTAGAAAACATTGTTGAGTATCCTTTTTAAATATTAGCATATTTTATATTTTATGCAATTAGATTTCTACTGTTTGATTACATTGATGAGTTTGATAATTGTTTCCACATCTATCAACCATTTCTAGTCATATTACTATTCATTGCATCTCTCAAATCTTTATCACTCTCACATTCTACCATTATTCCTTTAATGGAAATTTCTCTATTGCTTCTTTATAAGTTTTGCCAGAGCTTTATTGTCATTAACGTAGTTTTGATTTTCTGAGAGATTTAATTTAAGTAAGATTTTCACATTAATTAACAGAATGAAACATAATCTTACCAAAAAGAAAAATAAAAAAGAAAAGGTTGAGTAATCTAAAAAGAATTGGTGTGAGATTGTAGTTTATTTAATTATATACTATTCAGAAGCATAATTCTTTATATTTACCAAATTTTACACCTTGAAAAGGGTTTGAAATCCATTATACTTAAAGAATAGCATAATATTTCAAGTCAGATCTCATTCTCCAACTAAACTTTGTCAATAAGTAACTATTTGGTCCTGAACAATTTATGTAATTTTGTGGGGGTGGTGGGTGGGGATGGGGTTGGAGGGCTTCTTTCTCATTTAGAAAGAAGGGCAGGTATATTTACCGCACTCACCTTCTAGGCTATTGGAAAGGTGAAACTACAAAAGAAAAACACAAAACCTTTCTCTCAAATGGAAAACACTCAATAAATGACGTTTGTGGCATTGCTGCTGCTGCTGATGATGATGACAAAAGCTAATGTTACTATACAAGAATTATTTTTTCCAGCTATATTGAGGTATAAGTGGCAAAATTATATAAATTTCAGATGTACAACATGATAATACACAAGAATTCTTGCACTATAGCAATAACGCATTTAAGCTAGTCACTTTCTTATTTTTACACAATACTAAAATAGGTACAGTTTAGGTGACTGCCTGTCTCATAGCTTGTAAACATCAGAATGAAAAAGAGAGTATTGGTTCCCAGTTTTTGTTCCATGCCCTTCTCCTCTGCCACAATTCCACTTATATCTCAGAGCAAATATTATTACTTGAAGATTAGCTATGGAGTGTGTATTTACATGACCATAGCTTATTTTAGATAATTTCATTGCTGCTTGAATAATCAGACCCAGAAAGTTGGTAATTCTTCATTTTGGGGGCAGTGTACTATAACACCATTTCTATTCTACTTAACATTTCAGCAGTTACTTTTGTGAGGACATGGCAAATCCTTGTCAAATCCACAGATGATTTCCATGTTTGAGGGATAACTACCATTTCATGAAGACCGAATCAGGATAGAATGCATTTTTTAAAAGGCAGAATGCTTGAATATCATTACCATAGAACAATACAAACAATGTAATAATATACATATCTTACAAAATAATAATTTACATTTGTAAAAAATGAGGCTGGGGTAAAGAAAGATAGGTAATTAGAATTGGGTGGGGGTCAAAAATACTTGCATGTTGACTGTATCATTATTTTATGATGACAATGTGAAGTGCTGCTAAAAGCACAAAGTCAAGACAATTGTTACTGACTAGATTTTTTTAAAAATTTGTAAAATCTATATCAAAGAACTTGGCTTAGCTGAAGGTGATCATAGCGCTTAAAGGATATATTATTGATTGATAAGTGCATTGTCATAGAAACTGATAACATGGAATGAGTTTGGGATACTGTATGATTTCAAGACTTCATTGCATAGACTTTATAAAATAAACATGGTACTTACAACATAAAAATAAGAGCACTTTATACTAAATATTTTAATATTTTATACTAAATATTTTAAGGTATGTAAATATAATTAAGTCAGAATCATTGCCTTCAAAGTGATTTTTATAGTTAGAGAGTAAAAAAAGAAAAATACCAGGAAAAAAAAAGTCATTGTAGCATTATGATTAGGATCATATAAGCCAGAAAAAAAAAAGGAAAAAAAAAATAAATAAAATGATTAGGACCATAGACCCACGGCTTCACAGTTTAGGTTTGAATCTGGCTCTTCTACTTACAAATTATGTTACCACTGGCAATTTAGGCTTTTAGCACTTGGCTATGACCTAAATTTAATGGACAAAAAAAGATTGTTATATTTCTAGAGCACTCTATTTTCTAAAATATCTGAAATAAAATATGATGACTCAAGACCTACAATAAAACTTGTATCCTCAGATGTCTATGGATATCATGTGGGCTAAAAGCAATTGCTCAGAACCCACAGAGGTGGTATTTTATAAGGGCTCTTTCAGATAGGGCAACAGGGATAATGAAGAAGGCAAAACTTCCAGGAGAGCAGAATCAGGGTCTTTGGAAAACAAGAGTGTTATTCCCAGGGAAAAGGTCTTATGAAGGGACATCTCCTGCCTCCATTCTCACTTAATTGTCAGCCCAGAGGCATTTCTGAATTTCAGAATTGCTATAGACCAGGACTGTTCTCTTTTTTCTTCTTCACTTATCCAAATGAAGGTATTTATTATAAATATGTTATCGTTGTTCCATCAATATCAACTAAATATATGATTATAAGAATAGGAAGCAAATTCATACTTTTATTTCATAGAGATCTAGATCAAAGGGGTACCATCTAGTCCTGATGAAATGATAATGGACCATACCCCAAAGTTTCTGGACTTTAGATTTGATGCAATGATGTTTGTGTTGGACTAGACTTTTGGATTGGCTCCTTTGGGGAAGAGGTGGGTATATTTTACCTATCATGATAAAAAAAGTGGATTGCCACCAGAATTAGTGCAGTTCATCGAGTATTTTTCACTTTTGCTTTCTGGGTGCAAGAATGGATTCCTAGCTGCCTTAACCTTGAGGGGTACCCAAGATATGATATGTGTGTTAAGATGTCAGTATTCCTTCTGGGCCAGAACATTTGATTGCTGGTTTGAGATCCTTCAGACATCTCCGTTGCTCTGGAACAACAGCAAAGACATGCAAGACTGTGGCTGCTTCATTACACTAAAGGCATTCAATGAGCATGAACTCCTGATGTATCACCAGATCTTGCGTACAAAACTGTATTTGTTGTTTTAACTCATTGATTGAGATTTTGGCATTCTTTCTTACCACATCATAACCTAGCCTATGCTGACAGATACAGGCATGATAGATAGTTGATAGCTAGCTAGGTAAATTTAGATCTATCTATACACACATATATATTTAGTTAAATGTATATTATCTATGTGCTTATGTGTATATGTATGTATATGGTATAAAAACATTGCTATGTATATGTATATTTAAGATGAGGAAATTCTAGTATGTTTACAGCTAATCAGAATTATTTGAGAGAGAACATAGAATTCTGCAGAGAAAGAACATAAAACTAATAAAATTATGTCTTGGAAAGAGAAAAGGAAAGGGAATTAAAGCACAAATGTGGCCACTGGCTATACAGAAGTCTGGAGAGTTTATCCATAACAACAGAATGCAGCTAACTGGGAGGAAAGAGAAAAGTGGTGCATTATCCGCTAGGCAGCTATTGCACAGATCACACGATTGCCTTGATAAAAACAGTGAATATAGAGATAAGAAATGGTTTAAGGAAAACTGTATAGGTGGAAAGTTCAGGACTGCTTATAGAAACAGGTTCAAGAAGTACTTGAAGTTGTCTCTGAATTTCTAGTATAGGTGACTAAGAATTTGTAACATTACTGATTTAGGTTAAACACAAAAGGAAGACAGGTTTAGGGTGAGGAAGAGCAAAGATAAAACAGTGCACATGAGAAATCTTCCACAGAAGGAAATACTGCTGGCTGAGTAAAGCCAAATAATTGCGTTATTCTCAAAGTAAACACAAATTACTAACACCATTCATTATCATCAAGCAGAGAAGATAAATTTCCATAGTACTCTCAATTGAATGAATAAATTTCCTTCTGCATGTTTTACTTCTTTAAGCTTGTTTTATAATCATAAACAAATGCCCAAATAAATCTAAATGTTAACTTTCCCCCCTCTTGCTTTTGAACCCCTTGCCTAGAACCTTCTTTACTCTTCCTCTTGCATAAGCTGATTTTTATTCATTCATCTTTTTGTCTAATTAGCAGAACAATCACATAAGAGAAGGACTATATTTCTCATAATAATAAAATAAAATAAGACGGAGATTAGGTACTTTGTCCAGTTCATACAGCTAACAAAAAGCCGAGATCTATTCAAGCCCACATCTGTACAATTCTGCATCCCATAATGGTCAACAGTAAGTGTTGCTGCCAAGTGCCTTAAATACTTTTTAATTTTTAATATTATTTAGCAAAGGCTCCCACTAGCATTTATCTCTTTATGCCACCTTGATTACTGGTCACAGGTATCTGCAAATTCTGCATCACTCTGAAGTGCTGTACATACTTTACTAGTTAAGACACTCTATTCAGCCACTCCAAGAGGAATACTTCAAATCATATACCAAGGCAGCTTTTCTCTCCACAACTTCTACAGTCTTACCCAAGCTATACTGTTGGAAACAGCTGCTTGTATCCATGTAAAAACCAAGACTATGTAACAAACACATTAGATTTTGCTCATGAAGATATCTTGTTTAACTGTCATAAAGAATGACAATTGTGCTACTTGGATAATAGGTTTTTTAAGATATAATCAATCTGACCATTTATAGACAGGGGGGTTATGTCTTCTTAATATAGCCTTATGACTAAACACTGGGATTCTTTTAATCTCATCATAACTGCTAACATACGACATTTTATACAGTAAAGTGTGAAGAACTTTCTAACGATAAATCTTATTTGAGAACTTATTACTCACAACAAACCTCTGAAAGGTTTTTATATAAGTAAGCAACATTTCTATTTTGAGATGAAGCATAAATTATTAGTTGCATCAGGCAGAATGCATTCCTTTACATTTCTACTGTATGTGAACTATTAGACAAAGAAAGTAATCATCCTAAGAAATGTCTTCTTTTGAGTTAAAAGTACAACAAATAAATTTGTTAAGTTCAGTCAAATAAATAATAAATTGAAAAAGAAACAATGAAAGCAACTATTTGAATAGACAGGATAGACAGGTCAAAAATTAAAATTTTCAAATGTTATTCTTCTATAGATGTAGCTTTACTTTGCCAGTTTAATATTAATCTTCATATTATTGTATTTTCACTCTCATATTAAACATTGCAAGTTAAGCAGGCAAGTATTTATTCAAATCCAAATTTATATTAACTTTGAAGCTGACATAAAAATCACAGAAAAAAGTAAATACACTGTGTATAATTATACTAATATAAAACAATCAATCATACGTTGAACACAAACAACAGATAGAATAAAGGACTATGTGACCCCACACTATTTATCTCCAGAGTAGAAATCATAAATTTTAAAATGACATATGTTGAAAAATAACTGTCAGAGCTGGGTTTAGTTTGGTGTTGGCCAATTTAAGGAATAAAAAATGAATTAGCATATTCTGGAGATATTATATTGCACAAGAAGGAGATTGAAATATTATTCTCACAAAATAAAACTACATTATGATTTGCAATCAAGGATACTTAATCACGTAAGATCAATTCTTTTCATACTATTTTTCTAGGTTTTTTTCTCAGCATTAATGAAATTTTTAAGTTATCATTTAACTATAATTATAAATAAATTTTCTTTTTATAAACTCTCTTGATAAATAAATGATTGGAATAATATTTTCCTCAAATTTAATTTTGCAAATAATACTGTAAGTCATATATCCTCAGTATTTTCATGCAATTTTCCAATACATTTAGAATTTGGTATATAACTTTTAATAGTGTTAAAATTTTTTGATTTACTATATAAATTAACATGGAATACAATGGATAATTGTGACTGAAAGGTTATGAAACTGCTACCATGTTGTACAATTTTATTTATCCTTCTAAATTGTTAATACTTTTAAATTTTATTGGATTATTTTTCACTAAAACCGTTGAATCTGTTCTGCTACACTTAGCAAATATCTAGCATTAGCCTAACTGATTTTGAGAAGTTTGTCATTATTGCTGGAGATCTTGGTTTACTACCAGACTTGTTATACTTTTTGAAATATAAAACACAATAAGTACAAAAAAGTCATAAAAATGAAGCTTAATGAATGGTCACAAAGCTAGTACCTCAGCAATCATTACCCGGATCAAGAAATAGAATAGCACCATCACCTAGGAGACTCTCACTTGCCCATTCACTCATAACCTCCTCCTCCCCTGCCAAAGATCTAACAAACTATAGTTTTATGTTTCAGTTTTTATATAAATTTAACCATGCACTGTTATTTTCTATAAAATTTTAATATACACAAGTACATCTTTTGGTCTATCATCTCTTACTCACCATTACATTTGTGATCTGTCCATGTTTATATTCATAGTTTGGTTGCTGTTTAATATTAAATGGTACGAAAATATCGCAATTGATTTACCAATTCTACTTTTGCTAGAAATGTGGGTTATTTTATTTAATAGTTTTATTATGAACAATGATATTTTGAATATTTTTGTGTATATCTTTTTGTGCACATATAAATGTATTTATTTGGGATATAATCCTGGAATTGAAATTGCTAAATCAAAGAGATATATATATCACTTCAACTCTGGTAGATACTGCCAACCTGAATTGAAAAATATAATATATTATATATACAAGTTTTTATTACTAACAACAGTGTAAGAAGTTTATTTACCCCACATGCTTTTTATCACTTGGTATTTTCAGAATGTTTAATCTTCACCTTGCTGATGGGCATGTAGTGGTATTTCATTATAGTTTTAAGCTGAAATTTTGTGATTACAAATGAAGTTGGTCACTATTTCATATTTTATTAAAATGCCATCTTAATCTCTTGTTCTTGAATTTCTCCCAGTTTTCTAAATGGCATGATTATATATTTCTTAAAGATTTGTAGTTTTGTCAATAATTTGTATCCTAGTTTACTTTCTCTGTTTTTGTTCTATCAGTTGCAAATATATACTCTACCTGTGACTTATAGTTTTTTTTTTTCACTTTCTTGACTATCTACATAAACCAAAGTTTCTAATTTCAATTTAGTCCCATTTTTTTATCTTTCCTCTGTGAATATTGGCCTTTTTTTGTTTTGTTTTTGGCTAGTATAAGAATATTCCCTACTTCAAAATCATGAATATATTCTCCTATATCATTTTCTAGAAGCCTTATAATTTTGCATTTTACACTTAATATATTTATATGTATTATATTTATATGTCAGGGAGGGGTCAAATTTCATTTTTAAAACACTGATATGCAATTAATATACAACATTTATCTAAAAAAAATGACTTCCCTGGTGTTATCTAATGCCATCTTTAACACAAATCAATTTTCTATGAGTTGGTAGGACAGTTTTTCTTGGGCTTACATGCTGTTCTATTGGTCTCTTTGTCCTGCCTTACAATGAAAAAAAGGCACTTTTTAATAAATCTAGCTTTATCTCAGTTCTTGGTAAACAGAAGAGTAAATCCTTCCACATTATTTTTCTCTGCAAAAGTACTTTAGCTCTATTTGGCCCTCTGCCTTTCCATTTGTTTTAGAATCAGTTTGTCAAACACAATCAAAAGTAAATGAATAAATGAATAGATAGATAGATACAAACTGTTAGGGTTTTTATTGTGGTTGCATTTCATCTATAGGTAGTCATAGAAGTATCTCTATATTTACAATATTGAATTTTCAATATATAATTATGATATTTTTCCCTATTTATTTAGGTATAAAAAATTCCCTACAATGTTTTATAGTCTTCAATCTATAGAAAGATCTTAAAGACTTCATTAAATTTATTTCTAAGTATCTTGTGTTTTTAATGTTATCTTTAAAATTCCATTTAATAAATATTTGTATATAAAACTGTAATTGGTGGCACATGCCTGTAGTCCCAGCTACTCGGGAGGCTGAGGCAGAAGGATTGCTTGAGCCCAGGAGTTTGAGGTTGCTGTGAGCTAGGCTGATGCCACGGCACTCATGCTAGCCCGGGCAAGAGAGTGAGACTATGTCTCAAAAAAAAACAAAAAAAACAAAAAAAAAACTGTAATTGATACAGAAACTTGACAAACTCAATTTCTAGTTGTCTTAATTTATTGATAGGTATTTTTAATTTGATGTACACAATTATAATATCTGCTAATATAGCTCTTTCCAAACTTTATATAATTTTATTGAAATGATATAATTTATGTAGGGAAGGAAAGATCATTCACCTTGGATAAGTATAAGCAGAGTCAATACAAAGAAAGTCCTGAGTTAGTCAAAAAAAATGCCATATGAACTGAATCTTGAAAAAAAAATGTAGAAGTAAAGTAGGTAAATGAGGACAGAAGTGTATTCCAGGCAGACAAACAAAATAAGTAAATTTATGGTATGGAGAATCCATTTGACACATAACTCTAAGTTGTTGGAAAAGATTGACACATAAATGCAAAGTGAGGAATTGCAGGAACTATTGCTGTAGGCAGGGGCTACCACTTGGGAGGCACTGAACACTTCACCAAACCTGGGGATGTGAATACACCTTACTGTTGCTAACAGGCTGTAAACATACCTATCCATGCTACAATGGAATTCAATGTAGTTTGGCTCCTGCTCTCTGTATAACTATATTTGAAATTCTCCCAGTGACAGTTGAGTGCTTTGAGGGCATCCTGGGCCGATACATATTCATTTCTGTAGCAATTGTTCCAACTGTCATGCATACATGCTCGGTTTTGGACCATGAGGTGTATAGATGAATATGTGAAAGCTCTTGTCTTTTTCCCTCATGAGGACCTAACATTTGTACTCACTGTATTCTCGGCTTGGGCTTAGTGCTGCTTCATGAATTCCCTCCAGGAAATGTTCTTGCTGTGTACAAGCAGCCTGAATAGGATGCAAAGCAGTGCCAAGAGAGTGCCCCATATCTTTAAAGAAGATGTCATCTTCGTCACCAGGGCCACCCTGTTCAGATTCAGCATTCAAGTCACTGGTTGTAGTGGGGATCAGTATATGGATCTGAAGAGCAGAGTCTGTGTCCTTCTTTTCTTAGAGCTCAAGAAGTGTTCACCGGTTATTTTGTAATGAATATAATTCAGGAACAGCAAGATGGAAGAGATGCACAGGGTAGGTTCAGGGTGTGGGGGAAGGGTGTGGAGCGTCCATGCCCTCTCTGGGCATTCCACCCTCCCGACAGTGGCATGTAGCCAGCAATTGGAGGCTCTTTTCTTTTTTCTTTTTTAGTGTAATGTCTGATAGCTATGATGCTAGTGAGCAACTTTTTCTCATTTATGATCTCTAAGAAAAATCTTTCAGCAATTCACCATCAAGTATGTTTGCTGTAATATTTTTTGAAACAGAAACCTGTTATCAGATGAAGAAAGTTTCCATCTATTTATTAAGTGGCTTTCTGTAATATGTTGAAATATTTAAGATTTTTATTTTGTTAATAGAATAAATTATCTAATTACATTTTAGAATATTATGAGAACTTAGCAGTACATGAATAAACCTAATTTGTTTATGATATTATGTAAGTGTATTACCTCTATTCAAAAGAGAGTGTTTTCTTCATACTCTATTTAAGGTTATTTCATCAATATTCATGTAGAATTGGCCTCTCAATTTCCTTTCTTGTAATATCCTTGCCAGATCTTGGTAGCAAGACTGTGATGCACTCATAAAACACATAGGGAGAAATCCCTCTTTTTCTCTTCTTTCTAAGAGTTATCATAAGATTGGCATTAGTTTTTCCTTAAATATTTTAGTCAAATTGACCTGTGAACAAATTAAGCCTAAAACTGCCTCTGTGAAGAGGTTTTTAATTTGGATTTATTTTATTTAAAAGTTATAGAACTACTTGTATTTTTTATTTCTTGCCTGTTTTAGTAGCTAAGAATAATAATTTTTATTCACATTTTTAAATTTATTCACATGACTTTCTATATAATATCTCCACCTTATCTTTAATGCTTTTAGATTCTGTTGTGATGCCTCCTTTGTCATTAGATACTTGTGCTTTTTCCTTTTTTGATCCTGTTCAATAGTCCTAATTCTTTATTAAATTTTATGTCACTATTTTTAACAAAGTAATTTTAGTTTTATTTACATATTGCTTTTATATATTTTAATTAAATTACTTGACTTTTAATAATCTATTTCTCTCTCTACTTTTTATTGGTTAAAGTTCTTTTTTATCTTACTGAAAATTATGCTTACTTAGGTCAATAAGTTTATCTGTTCTTCCTAATAGAAGCAATTAAGGTCCTATTTTTTTCTTTTTTTCTTTTTCTGTATTCTACAATTTTAAATTTTATTGAAATATAATATTTATGCAGTAAGAGACTTAAGATTCACTAATCTTTAGTACACAGATTATTTTTTACAAATGTGTACCTCCATGTAAATATAACTCATTTCAAAATACACTGTATTTCTAGAACTGCCAGATGTTCTTTTGTACCATTTTCTAAGCAATGGGACCTTTCAGAGATAATCAATAATCTGATTTTTATCAGCATTTTTTCTTGTGCTGAAACTTCAAATGTATGTAACACATTCTTTTAACTTTATCACCATTTAAGTTTTCTCTTTGGGCTATAAAATCTACATGGCTAATATGGTCATGTATCACAGCCACATTCAACAACCTTAACTCTTTTAGCTTCTTGACCTATATATAGCTCTGTTCAAAATATATTTAGAAACCCCCTTTAATATATTTCAATGAAAATTTTGTTTTTGAAAATTTGAGGGAATAAAATTCCATCTAAGATTTTTAAAGTCTCCTTTAAGGTTGCTTGTCGTCTTTTTTCTTTTTCTTTTTTTTTTTTAAGTATTTCTTTAGAACAGAGTAACAAAAAGCACGTATTTAAGACTCTCTGCAGAGCATAGCTTCGTGGCAAATTCATGAAAATTCTGAGAGGCTCCTGTTTAATTATAGACCAGCTTTCTTTTTCTAACCTCAAATTGGTCAGACTGTTATTTCTCTATATTTTTAGATTGTCTAGGTTACTAGAGAGTTAACTGAAGTCTTAGGTGAGCGCTACCTCCCATATGAAGCAGTGGACATTCTTAGTTGCAACATTATCCCCTTGATAAGACGTTATGTCATCTAAGGCAAAAGTAAGTGCCTTCCTTTTTAGAACAGAGCCATTATTAGGTGATGCTATTGTCAGGCTCAAAATAAATCTGTCAAAATTGAAGAAATCATACTTGCCACAGACCAAATTGAGGGACTTATTTGAAATAAGTTGTAAAATAGGCAATGGGGAGGGGTTTGATTTCCCCATCAAGAAGGCGATACACTTTAAATCACATTTCATTCTTAGACAAAAGTCTGAATGCCATTCTAAGCAACACAAAAACCTTTTATGTTATTTTGATGGAGAGTTCTATGCAGCTTATAAATCAGATATAAATTTAGTGCACAAAGGCAGACCATATACCCTTTTCACGTATCCAATGTGCAGAAGAACAAAATGCCATCCATCTTCAAAATCTATAGTATAGTAAGGTAAAATGCTAGCGCCTCATTCCCTCACTCAGATTTTTCATCTCAGGTGCCAGGGCAGTACAGTCTAAAAAGAGAGCCTTATTCAGAGTCTTTCGTTCCTATTCTTCATCAGTTCTTTATAACTTTTATTCAAAACTCACTACCATTCTCCTTCCTGCCGCTAGAGCTATATTCATTATCTCTGATTCCAAACTACCAGGGGAGGGAACAAAAGTCTGTGGATAAGACAGAGCAAACAGAGCTTTCAGTGACACATCTGAGATAGATCAGATGTGCCACATAACTAGGGTGACCCTAAGTCCCAGTTTGCTGGGGGCAGTTCTGGTGTGTACACCTGCTGTTCTGAAAAGTGCTGTGGTTTGGATGCTGGATAATGTAGCCTCCCCAGACTTACTGCAATCTGTATGGTGGCACATGGCCCAGAACAATTTCTTAGTCTAATATAAAATTCATTAGTTATGTTATTAAATAAATATATCGACAACCATTCCCATATATAATGTGACTAATGGATTCCAATTGAATCTTTTTTACTTTTAACAATTTCCTGTGTCAGTTGAAAGAAAAATGAGACAGAAAACATGTTTTTTCCTTGTGTTATATATGCTTCATTATTGGTTAAAAAAAAAGAAAAGCCTTATAGACTTGCAAGGAATATATCAGTAATTTTTTGTTATTTTACATATTTATGTTATTGGGCATAGTAAAAAAGTTTAAAATCATGAAGAATTTTGGATAACAAGTAAAATTAAATTTTAGTTTTTAAATATTAATAATTGATAATCACAGAAAAAGGCCATTATTTTTAAATTTATGAAATTTTGTTTCATATTCAAAATTATATTTCAAATGTATGTAATTGTAATTCACATAATTAGTTATATATTTGTAGTGTCAAATTTAAAAAATTATGGTCAATCATATTTATATAAAAATATTTAAACAAAATACCATAAAATAAAACACTACAGTTTCAAATTTGGATAGTTTTCTCCTATAGGTTTTTAATAAAATATGTTGTGACCCTCAGTAAAGCTGCAGTTATTCAACATCAAAATGTTGTACTTGACAACTATACTATCAAATTTCAATTGTATTGAACATAAACTATCAACTAGGTATTTCTGAAATACATGTTTACTATCTTTAAGTCTTTTGTTGAATAACGTATTTTCTGTCCACTACAAAGTTGTTGTTTTAATTACTTCTATCCACTGTCCAAATCTGAGCGGCGTTAACCAGGAGGTCTCATGGCCTGAGAGGATGAAGTGACTGTGTAAGTGACAGTCAGAGAGATCACAGACTCCCTGCCAAACAGGGAGATGAACTTAATTGCCCAAATCTTGCCCCTAATTAAAATCACACTGAAGTCAATGGGAATTGCCTTAACTTAGGTCAACATTAAATGCTGTGTATATTGATGTCCCTGCTTCATTACAGTGGCTCAAACATCAGTCCTTGAAAGTTCCGGGGAGCATTTTTCACTTGCTTTATACATACACTAAACTAAAGTAACCAAAGCTGCTCTGATGGACGAGTCAACACATAAAAACTTACCCTCTGAATACGTAAGATATTCTGATTCCCAAAACATATTTCCCCCGTGGGAAAAAAAAATACTTTGCTAATTTTTCTACTTGTATCTATCTCTCTGTGTGTGAATACTCAGCTTTTATTTATTTTATTACAGATATTACTTCTTTTTAAGAGTCTCCGGGAAGTTATTTTTCTTTTACATCCATTCTCTACTCCTTGGCCTAGTTCTTCGTACACTTTTGGCTGTGGCACCCTCAGCTTTAGGTTTTCCACTCTTCTGGTGCCTCCTAGAAGGTTCCTTTTGACATGCTTGTCCCCTCCTGTCCCTCTCGCAGTGATATTCTACCCGTACTTGTTACTCAGCACTTTGTAACCTGGAGATGGAGGCAGTGGAGGAGCCATTCCCTGCTTTTCCTGATGAAGCCACAGTCTTAGGCAGACACTGCGTTCTAGTCTCAGGGAGAGTGGTCCCCGAAGTGTCCCTGGCCCTCCTAGACGGTATTTCTGGATACAGTGCACATTCCTGCCTCTCTCCCAGGAGTAGACTGTTTCCTGTTTTAGCTTCCTTGCTCCAGCTGCAATGGCTTTTCTCCAGCACCCTAAAGACTACAGTGTCTGTTTTCCTACCTCTAACAAGTTAAGACTTCTTTTCCGTAGAATAGAGAAGGAAGCTCAGGGTGACTTTCCCAAACCTCCCTTGTTGGCTGTTGTTCTCTTCCTCTTAGGCCTAAATCACAAAGAACACTTTCTTTGAAAGTGTTCCTTTTAAAGAACACTTGTCCTTAACAATTTGGTCTAAAAATTGTAGGAATTAGCTTTAGCTTTGTGTTCCAAATTAGAAACTGTGTTCAAATTTGGAGTGAAGGCACCAATTAGCTATCCATCAAAGATAATGAGCAAATAAAGAAAAGAGATGCTATCACTGCTGTTTAAAGAATCCAAAAATATTACTTAATTAAAATATAATGAATTCTTATTCCCAGAAACTCTATTAAGTAAAATTGTTTGAGGAATTAGCAAGTATGAATTATAGGCTAAAATATCTATGTTAACTTAATTACATGAAAAAAATTAAAAGCATTATAGTCAAGCCATAAGTTCTGTCCTTTATTGAAAACATACATTAGCTAGACTATTCTTATTCAAAGATGGGTTGTGTATCCAAAAGAAGTATTGTCATTGGTCTTTTTAAAATCCTATTTTCTGAGAATAAGCAAAAATACCTTTTAAAATAATATCTTTTAAAAAATGTTTTTTATTTACTCAACATGTACTGAACAAATATTTACAGAGAACCTGTAAGTCACATACTTTCAAGGTAGAGGGATTTAAATCAATGAGCAACAAGAACAAAAAGACAAAAATATCTAGTCATCTACCTTATTATATTCTAGTAGAAAGTAAAAACCAATAACTAATTATAGAATATCATGTCAGATATTGATAAGTACTATGAGAATATATCAAAGCAGAGTAAGCAGAGATGATGAGTAGGAAAGACTTCTGTTTTACATGCAGTGGTGATGCCGCAATGCTCTGAGGTTTTGGCATTTGAACAGATGTAAATGAAATGAAAAGGGACGGACCAGAAAATCCACTGATAGAAGGTTCCAGAACAGAGGATACTAATACCCTGAGGCAGGGAGGTAAATGTGGCAGGAATAAGTGAGCGAAGCAAGGATTTTAGAAAATGAAATATTTTAGAAAATAAAATATTCATTTATTTAACCTTTATAACAACCCGAAAAGTAAAACCATTATTTATAGGTGAGAAAATAGAGGCATGTTAGAAATTGACCTAGGGTCACACATCTTACAAATGTCTGCACTTAGGTGGATATCCAGTCAGTCTGACAGCTAGCCATTGTACAGTGCTATGGAAGGTGTAAACCGTGTGCATCTTATTTTGGTTTTTTCTTTCTTTTTTTTTTTTAAACCACTCACTAACGGCTCTTTTCAGAACCTTGTTTTCTTGGCGCCTCCGAGACTAAGCTCATTATTTTTATATACTTGCAGTGTACTCTGTACTCATTACAATGTCTTCACACCCTTCCTGGTACCTCTGAGGCCCTTGTGACTTTTCCACAAAACAAGCATTGTTTTTCTCAATTGAAACTGCTATTTCTGACTAACTGCAACATTTTTTCATCACCTTGCACCTTTTATTTTGACAGTGTATTTATTTGCTTAGTTTTGTTGCTTTCACTTATTAAGAAAAGGGAGTGTTCAGACAGATGTGTTTAAATACATATTCAAAAATACGTATTTGAATTTGGGAAAAGAGGAAGCATAAACATTTATACAGTTTATTATTCCTAAGATTAAAAAATATAAAAGTTGCATGACATTTTTGGTTAGTATACTTTATCTAAGGTGTGTGTTTTTATGAGCAATGAATGGGAAGTGGCAGAAACAATTCTGAAACAGTGTGAGGTCATGAAGGAACATTGATAAGATGCTATAAAGTAGACTTCGAAGGATCATAAATAAAGAAACTTTTAAATCTGGTTCAGGCTGAAAGTCACTACTGCATGAAGCTTGGCTTGAAAGGAGAGAGGCTTGGTGCAGAAAAGTCAGTGAAGTGTCATTGCCACACTCCATGCTGGTGATAATAAGGTTTTGACATACAAAGCCACAGGGAATATGGAAAAGGCAGGCTTTGAAAGCTCAGGGACTGCTAGGATCTACAGGTTTCAGTTGCATTTGAATCTAGATTGTGAGGGAAAGAGAGGAACAAAAGGTGATGCTATGTTTCCATCTCAGGTAAGAGGAGGAGGAAATAAATTAAATGTCTCAACGCGACTAATCTGTCCTTGCTATTATACACTAAGTTTTAATCTGAAGATTTGGTTTCCTGACTCTACTCCTGTTATGAGCAAATGTAAATATCACTTGTGCCAATCATACTCTCTACCAGAATTAATATGGACCTCTAGGATTCAAGTAAAAAGGAATACTTGTTTATAGTACTACAGGGTGCTTTTCCACTGGCAACAAAAAAACAAAACACAATATATTAACAAAGAAATTTTTTGTTACATTTTTCCAACTCAATATAATCAGTGACATCAGTTATCTGTTGCCTATGTAATGCATCGCTGCAGAAGTTAGTGGTTTAAAATAATAAACACTTAATGAGCTCATGAATCATTGAATCAGTGTGGGCCTGGCAGGTCTCAGATGGCCTTGGTGTGTACCTACAGCAGTCAGCTGGAGAATTAGCGGGAAGATTTGATGTTTTTGCTAAGCTTGCATGGGCTCTTTCACATATTTTGGGCTTTGGCTGACATAAATTAGCTGAATGACTCTCTTGCATTTGGTTTCTTATCTTCCAGGAGGTTTTTCTTACTCATATGGAGGTTTCAGGAGTCCAAGAAAGGGAGCAGAGGCATGCAAGGCCTCTTACATCTGATGCTAGGAAGTAATATGACATCACTTCTGCATTACTCCCTCTGGCCATAGCAAGTCAACAGCCAGCTCGGGTTCGAAGAGTAAGGAAAGAGTCTTGACTCCTTAAAGAAAAGACCTGCAAAATCAATCTGCAAAGAGCATAGAAATAGAAAGCACAGATAATTTTGGCCACTCTTCCAATCTTCTGTAAGTGATCTTACATTCTTACGTATTTGTAGAGAAACTTTCCCCAGCAACTTGATGCTCTGAGATTTTCCTTAAAGAATCAAGGGCTTTTTGTCTGTGTCATTATAATATTAGAAGCAATTTATTACAAGAAGTTTCAAGTTGCTTACATATAATTGTACTCTTCCTCCACTATCTCTGTGGCATACTTAAACTTGTACCCTTGGGCTTTGTCTCTGCTGGATGGTAGTACCCTACAATAAAGTTATTCATTACTATCCTAATGCACCAGTTAATTGAATTTCAGTACTAGTCAACTTCAACCAAGGTCATCTTAAGTCTGCTTCTATTTTGACAGGAATCTATTAGCACCAGGAAACACCAAGAAGTTAATAGCTATATTTAAAATTTGGTTATTTTCATTTTTTTTCTCTCCTTACATCTTAATAAATGGAAACACATATCAAACCTTACAGTTATGAATTAGAATGTCTTTCCTAGTAAATGAATTATTGATGCTGAAGTGATTAACCTTTCATTAAAATTTAATATAAAATTCTTCCCTTCATATATCTATGTTTATTACTCAAGCCCCAGAGGAAAATATATCAAACATAGGACAGCTTGGTTATTTAAAACACTTTTGCAACACAGAGACTCTTAAAGTCTGAAATTTTCTAATTTCTCCTAAAGTCTTTCTACTTCATGATAAAAGGGAATAGATTCCACAAATGTACATATACTTTTTTGAAATGGATCCTACTATCTACCTTCAGGATAGATAAATCATAATGAAGGCGCTGTTCTATATTTCCACTTCACATATAAACAGAGAGGTGTAAATAAATCTTATGTTTTGGCAGAATGTTTTACTGTTTGAACATAACTTTATATATCTCCTCACCACAACTCTGTAACATAATTATCACGTATTTTATGAGGAACCCAGTTATTTTAGGACACAGTAGTTGGAACATAAATATAGTGTCAAAATTTCTGTAACTGAGAGAGGTTATGCGTCCCTATCCAGAGGACTCTTTCAAAGCATCTGTCCTGTTTATTCCTCTATATCCACAGGGGTTGTGATTCTGTGATCACAACATAGCTGTCAGCTAACACAGAGGCATCCCCTTTTACCTTGTCTTCTGCTTTGACTCTGCTTCTCTTTGATAAAATTCACCTTCCCAGGCCTCTAAAGGCCAGCAGATTCCCCAGCCAGTATTTCAGCGGGCCAAAGATGGTCAGAGCTGCCTGCACATCTGCTGTGCTGTTATTGTAGCTAGCGCCAGTGGGCAGTGCTAGTGATATCTGACGATGTCTACTGAAGTACTACTAGGCTGACACTACTAGACTGTTCTGCATTTGCTTCAGTAATATGCAAAGAATCTCTTCCCCTATACCATAATATGTTACATTAGCAAAAATGAACTAATTTGGTAGTATTTAGAGAGTTTTCATATGATATCAGCTCATATTAAATAATCAAAAAAGACAAAATCTCCACTCTGTTTATCTCTGTCCTTCCTCCTCTTAACTGCCCCCCTCCTCATTCTTAATAAGAATGCACTGTCCCGGGAGCAATCTGAACTTGAAACACTATGCTTGACTCAGAATCCGATGACTGATGACCCCTGTTTAATGAACAAACTTCTAACAGGTTTATATTTTTCTTTCCTGGGTGATTTCCTGCATTTTTCCAGGTATATAATATAGAATATTCGAGACAATCCAAATGAGATTGGGGAATATATTAATTTGTACTCAAGTTTCTTGATAATGAAAATTAGTTTAAATATTATAACAAGTCCTAAAACAATATTCCATTAGTAATTTTTAAGCTGCTGCCTGACACTTAGAGCAAGAGATTCCCTTTTATCTGCAAAGTGAAGAATGAGGTTTAAAATGCTCATTTCTCATTGTTTTGAAAAGAACAAAAGAAGTAGAGACGTTGTAAAGCAAAGTATTCTCAGAGCAAGTTATAATCTCCAGCTATGGAATGTATCCAATAACACATCATAGTACAACTGGGGATCTGAATTTTTAGTATGAATCAAATGAGAAACGACATTTATTTCATTCTCAATATATGAAGACAAATGATAAACCTGGTGATATTCTAGGCAATGGGGACAATATAAGGTGCAAAACAAATAGGATGCCTTACCTTTGTTCATGTGCATTTTAATAATACAGATAGACATTAATGAATTATGACTATGCTTAATGTAAATGGAAAGACAAGGCATATGGAGGTATGTAATAGAGATTAAGTGTAATCAGTAGAGTCAGAGAAGATGGAAATCTAGTGATGCATTTATCCTGCATTACTTTCTCCCTACTAAGGACTTATCTTACCTCTAACTCAGATGATGGTCAAATTCTTGGACATGTGACCTGAAGTTGGCTAGTCAGCAATTCATTGAAAATTTTCAAATAAGATTACAGGCAACCAACACACTTTTTCTCTTTTATATCCTAATCACTAAGGATATTAACCCACAAAATTAGTTTTGAAGTCTCTTGAAACATGAAGAAAGATAATATGTCTTAGAAGGGAATAACATTGACATTAAGAAAGAAATAAGGATAGGAGGTCAGTGCAACAGGTCTTGAAAGCTCCTCTGTGGAATTATGAGCCAGTAGTTTCATGAGTCAATACTTTCTCTTATTAGAGTTCTAATTGGTTTTATGTCACCAAAAAATAAAAATGTTCTGCTTAATACAAAAATTGGCAACTACAAATATTATAAGTGACATCATAAAATGAGAATGGCTGTGAAAAATGGGTTAGAGTCTGTGATGTTCCTCCAAAATACTACGTGAAGCTGTTGATGTTTGCTTTGCTATAATGAAGCAACTGTTTAAAATATATTTCTTAAAATATTTTGGCTTCAAATCATCTACTTATTTATAAGGATGTTTAAGGGTATTTGATAGAAATATGTCAGGGAATGTTTTTGTTAGCCTAATTCTTTAAATTTTACTAATGTCAAATGAAAGAGAAGCAAGAATTGACCTAATACAACTGATATGAATAATGACTTGGAAGGTCAGAAAAGAGAACTTTTTTTCTGAGCTGGAAAAAAATTTCTGATGACTGCATCAAACAATTGTCTTTTCCTCATTTTCCCAATTCAGTACATTTAGAAGAAATTTCCAGTGTCTCCTACATTTCCATCTACCCCTCCCATCTTCAGGGAAGAAGGAGTTACTTCCCTCTTTGATCAAACTGAAAAAAGGAACACTGAAAAAAGAAAACTTCAGTCACCCTCTCTTATACTTCTGCTTTTGGATCTACTACATGCCACAGATATTGAATCTACTGTATGTGACAGACTTTGCCTCCACCTGATGAACCTGAAATTCAGCATTATGTAGTGACATAGCAAGGATTATAGCAGCTTTCCAAGCAATTGAGTTTCAATTTCTGGGTAATGTAATAAAAAGTAATGTTTAATGTATACAGAACACTCCTGGCCCCAGACACTGTTTTAAGATCTTTACCTACATTAACTTACTTAATACTCATAGAAAACCCATATGTTAAGTACTATTATGATTTCTATTTTTCAGATGAGCAAACTAATGACAAATGGGTTTAATGAGTTGCACAAAGACAGAGATGGTATGTGGGGCCAGGATTTACATCCAGGCAGGCTGACTCAATAGTCCATGCATATAACCACTATCTTAAATCACAATCCAAAATATAAATCTATGATATAGGATCTAAAATTTCTAATTAATTATCCCTCCACTTCCCAAACTATGAATCAATTGAGAAATAAATGTAGGAGTTATCCAGAAACCAAAATATATATTTTGTTATTAAGAAAGATGTGTTGATGCATTTTGAGTTGATGCAACATATGGTCTACTTATTTTTTTTTCCCCTTGAATTGAGCCTTTCTACCAGTTATAAAAAGCAGATGGACAACTGAATGTTTTCGTGAAGGCATATGGGAAGGTTTATTTAACCACTTGTTTGGGTTGCCATTTTTATTACTATTACTATTATTATTTATTTCTGTAAGCTTTATGAATATTTTCTTTATATTTATTGTGAAACGTGAATATATTAATTATATTTCTCTTTGAATATTCTGAGAATTTTTAATCTAAAAAGTGGTATTTTCTAGCATTATTGTTATTACTATTACCATTTGGATAATTTCTAACCTCTATTTTCTAAAATCTAGCATTCTAGGACTCTTAATTAGATATTTGACATTGTCACTCTATCTTTTTTTTCCATATTTTTTCCTCTCATATTTTTGATATCCTTTTTCTTTTGACTTTATGCTTCACAAAAGTTCCTAAACAATATATCTTTCTCTTAATATTCCCCTTTATTATTATTATTATTTTATTTTAAACAAGCATGTTTTTAATATGTGCATATTTAGAGATCTTGTCTGCTGTAGAAACTTAGCATTTAGGCTAACTAAGATGGAAATTGGTAGATAGGCATGGTGACGCACACCTGTAATTCCAGCTACTTGGGAGGCTACAGTGGGACGATTGCTTGAGACCAGGAGTTCAAGATTAGCCCAGGCAACATAGTTAGACTCCTTCTGTAAGTAAGTAAGAAAGAAAGAAAGTTAAATAAATAAATAAAAATTTATGACAAGAGTGTGGTGATTTCATAGCAAAATCCTAAAATAAGTGATACTGGTTTAGTGACCAGACAATGAAAGGCAAAGAAAATGATAACTGAAATCAGAAATTTTCATGTCCTTTGTTATGCTGTCACAAAATACTTGGTAGATTGTCATGTATTATAATTTGACAAAAATATTCACATACCTATGAGGCCTGTAGCTTTCTGGATATCGATAAGAATGGCCCCAAATATTAATGTGTATTAATTATCCCTAGCTTTTTTTTAACAAAGTATTACTATGAAAGATGATCTTAAACAGCATTTGGACAGTTTGCAAGCTGAGAATAAAAGATGTGAAGACTACAGACTAAAAGATAAGGTGTATGCTCCTACCACATCAAATATAAAGTCGTGAAAATAAAAAATCCAACAAAAATTTGGCAGAAGGAAGAATTAAAATCACACAGTAGTCTTTGGTTCATAGCAATGATAAAATCAGCTGGGCAGGGTTTGAAAATCTCCTTAACTTGACATAGAGAGAGTCCTTAGTGTATTAGTTTTCTATTGCTGTTGTAACAAATTTCCACAAACATAGTGGATTAAAACAATAAAATTTATTCTCCTATAGTTTGGGAGAAATGTAGCAAACATTAATAATAATAATATTGGGGTACTGAGTATAACACTACTTCTCATGCATTTCTCCAAGGGCTCATACCAAGGGCTCTCATTTAAAATAACAGCCCCAGTCCTGCAGCAAAGATCATATTAAATAAAGGTATCAGCTTCTAACTCAAGCCTGTTATTGCAGATAGTTTTATTGTAAGTACTACTAAAATAGGGAAAAAATATAGACTTGAGGAAGTTATTAATCATAAGGTAAACGTAAGAACTCTGTCCAAAAAAGAACATTGTTGGTTACTAGCCCATGCTACTAGAAGCCTATTTAATTTTTGAGAGAAAGGTAATGACAACAAGCCTGGTCAAAAAAAAAAAAAAAAAAAGGAAAAAAGATTTAGGCTCCCAAGTATGCATCAGAAGAAGCAGGCTATGAAGAGCGCCTCCTAAAGGAGAGTTCTCTAACACCCACTATGGCCATGGGAGAAAATGACAAGGAAGGACCTCCAAGAGGCCATGGACTGCAATGGGTAAAGGGATTCTTCTCAGAGAAGAGAAGTGGGATCTTTTCTAAGGGTAGTAGACTGAATATCAGCATCCCAAAGATGTCCACATCCTAAGAACCTCCAAGCCTATGAATATGTTACCTATATGGTAAAAGGGGCTTCACAGATATGACTAAGAGATGATTCTGGTTCATCTCTGTGGGCCCAGTGTCTCCATAAGAAAGTCCTTATAGAAGGCAGGCCAGAGGGAGCAGAGTCCTTAATAGGATATGTGATGATGGGAAAAGGAATAAAAAAGGTTGTGTGGTGCCTACCAGGAGCCAAGCAATGAAGACAGCCTCTAGAAGCTGGAAAAGAAGGAAATAGATTTCCCCCTAATGTTTCCAGAAGGAACCAGTCTTGCTGACACCTTGATTTTAGCTTGAAAGGACTTCTGACATCCAAAACTGTAAGATAATAGATTTGTATTGTTTTAAGATATGAAAATTGTGCAAATATGTTACAGCAGAAACAGAAAACTAAGCCACAAAGGACACACTCCCCTGTCAGGTTAATGAGACTTTCAAACCCTGCTCACCTGGGTTTTAGCATTACTATGGTTCAGGGACTCCTATGCAATTTCAGTTCTTTTTGCCGGTTGTTTGTCTGTTTTTGTTATCTTGTTCTGATTCCACAATTTTATATTCTATGTGGTGGGAGCAAATACCTTGTCTTTCAGTGCATAAGTCTCAGAACAATTAGCAGCCAAATCTGGACATGATGCAGAGGACAATGCATCACACCGGAATGCCAGAATTTTGCTGGATAAGGTAACTTGATGGGACACATGAAAGGGGAGAGTCATGTTTGAGATGTGACAAGATCATTCCCATGCATTTCTACATATGCCTTAGATTGCATGTAGATGTCTCCCTCAATGATTCCTCTTTTCTGGGGCATAAAAATTTTTAGCTAGGGACTCTGTTTTTACCCTCCACCATCACCACCACCTTTCAGGAAACATGGGCAGTGACTAAATTTTTACCAATGGAATATGAGCAGAAAGCAAATTCCGCTTTACTCCATCAAAAAAAATTGTTGCCTGTGACGTTTAATTTTATGTGTCAACTTGAAGGGTGTTTTGGGATGAGATTAACATTTAAATTGGTGAACTGTGAGTAAGCAAATTGCCCTACACCATGTGGGTGAGCCTCACTCAGTTAGTTGAAGATTCGAATAGAACAAAGACTGGCCTCCTCTGAGCAAGAAAGAATTCTCTAGCAGACTGCCTTCAAGCTTTATTGATGGTATCACCTCTCCTCTGTCTCTACCTGCCAGCCCTTGCACTGTAACTGTACCACCAGCTCTCTTGGGTCTTGAGCTTTCCAGCCCGTGCTGCAGATTGGGACTGGCCAATGTCCGTAATCATAGGAGTCAATTCCTTCTAATAAATGTATTTCTCTATATATGCAAATTCCATTCATTCTGTTTCTCTTAAGAACCCTTTTATAAAACACTGCCTTGAACTTTCTCTCTTTCTTCTTTCTTCAAGCTGGACTGTAGATATATCCGCAATCCACCGTAGAACATGAAGGTAAGGATAACATTTTAGGGTTAGAGGGAACTTGGTAAAGTGGAATAGCCCCATAAATATGCATTGTTTCCTGCAGAGCTGTCTTAGGATAGAGCAGTAATTTATTTCCTCTCCCTGTCAATTGCATTTGTAGTTAACAGGGCAGTAGTTCCCCCTTCTCTGCAGGGGATATGTTCTAAGATGCCCAGTGGATGCCTAAAACTCATGGATTGTACTGCATTCTCTATATACTATACAAATTTTTTTGTCCTTTTCAAAATTTCACTATAGAAGATTTGTTCTTACCATAGATCTTAACAACCTCAGCATGCTATTTTTTTTCTTTCTTTCTTAATAAGTTTTACCTTTTCAATTAAAAGAACCACTTCATGGCTTCTCTTTTGCAAATCTGAATTGCCAGCATCACTACCCTTGTGCTTTGGGGCCATTACTAAATAAAATAAAAATTGCTTAAACACAAGGACTGTGATACCTGGACACCTCTGATAACCAAGCTGGCTACTCAGTGACTAACTGGAAGGTAGCTTATAGAGCATGGATTCACTGGACAAGGGGAGAATTCACATCCTGGGCTGAGATGGAGTGGGAAGGAGGGAGATTTCATCTCACCACTTAGATTGGCACTCATTTTAAAACAAATGTTTATTTCTGGAATTTTCCATTTAATATTTTTAGACTGTAGTGAAGCACAAGTAAGGGAAATATGGGTAAGGGGGGATTACTGTGTAGACTGCTTTCTTTTTAACTGTACCCTCCTAAGGCCTAGTTGTCTACAAACAATTATAATTTTCTGAAACATTTGGGGGATACAGTGGTTTTGTTACGTAGATAAGTTGCCCAGTGGTGAAATCAGGGCTTTTAGTGTGCCCGTTGCTCACATAGTATGCATTGTACCTGATGGATAGTTTTGATCCATCATCCCCCTCCCCCTCTCCCCACTTCTTAGTTTTCAGCGTCCATTATTCCACTTCACGTGACCATATATACCCATTGTTTAGCTTCCCCTTATAAGTGAATATATGTGACATTTGTTTTTCCATTCCTGAGATATTTCACCTAGGATAATGGTCTCCAGTGCTATCCAAGTTGCTGCAAAAGACATTATTTCATATCTGTGGTATATATCAATATACACCACTTATTCTTTATCCACTCCTCAGGTGATGGGCACTTAGATTGATTCCACATGTTTGCAATTGTGAATTGTGCTGTGATAAACATTCAGGTGCAGCTGTCTCTTTGATAAAATGGCTTCTTTTCCTTTGGGTAGTGGGATTGTTGGATCAAATGGTAGGTCTACTTTTAGTTGTTTGAAGAATTGGTACACTGTTCTCTGTAGAGATTGTACTAATTTACATTCCTGCCAGCAATGTATAAGTTATCATTATACACCCTTATCACTGCATCTGTGCCAAACTATATTGTTTTTTTGACCTTTTAATAATGGCTGTTCTGACAGGGGTATGGTGATATGTAATTGTGGTTTTAATTTGAGTTTCCCTGAAGATTAGTGATATTGAGCATTTGAATATATTTCTTGGTCATTTGTATATCTTCTTTTAAAAAAATCTGGTCATATCTTTTGCCTAATTTGTAATGTGGTTATTTTTTTTTTTTCTGGTTTATTTTTTGAGCCCTTGGTAGACTCTGGATGGCCGTCCATTGTCAGATGTATAGTTGGCCAATATGTTCTCCAATTCTCCATATTCAGGAGGCTGAGGCAAGAGGATCGCATGAGGCCAGGAGTGAGCTAGGTTGATGATGTGGTGCTCTAGCCTGGGCAGTAGAAAAGAAAAAAAATGAAGTTGTAATCTAACATGACGCATATCATTGGTGTTTCATTTGTCATATAAAAAATAGTATCCAGACACCCTCCTTTTTATTTACCTGCATAAAAGTTAATTGAAAAAATATTTAAAATGTATATTTTTTAACTGTTGGTTACTATGATTGTAAAATTAATTTTAGTCAGGGCACAGTTAATCCTCTCATCTCATGTAAGAATCTATTCATAATTGATTACAGGAGACAGTTATGTAAGGGTATAAACAACTTCTCTTTGCTATATTCAAGTTGTGTCAATGTCAAAATACCTAATTTGGGATTCTTATAGATAATGATCTAAAATAACTTGAATAATAAAGAAAAGAAATTTATTAAATAGGGAAGACTCTCCCTAGTCCTTTTCTTCATGGGTGTTAGAAGACAGTTACTTGAGTGAATTCACAGTTGACAGGATATTATGGGAACAAATGCATAAGAGACACAAGAATTGTTAAAGTTTTATTTTAAAATTCATAACTTAAGTGTCATATTTGTTTATTTAACAAAATAAAGTGTAAATAAGACATGTTAAATAAAGGATACATGGAGAATACTTTATACTTTTTTTTAAGTAACAGCAGGGACTTTCAGGTATCTATTTCCCATGAATTTATTTAAAATGTTTATGAATTAATTTTTTCTCTTTTTTAAATAATGTCTGTAAATCATAAAACTTTATTCTTTGTCAATCCTCACTTGAAATATCCTTAAAAAAATTTAAGCATAGAGATTAAAAATCACACTTGAAAACAGCTGCAATTGCTAAGAAGATAACAATAAATAAATCTGTATATAATTTAATTTTGCATATAATGGCCAAGGTTTGAAGGATGCTGTGCTGCTAAATTTGCATGAATATTAAAATTAAATATAAGTGGTATTCTGAAAAATGTGACATATGGTTGATACCGTGAAGACATCTAATTCTTAGTTTCTTGCTTTCACAAAAGCAGAAAGTGTATTTTCGTGTGGATTTTCTGAAATAAGCTTATGTTGATCTGAAATTAAAAAGTGATGAAAGAGTTATGTAGGTTAGAGAAATATTCCTGTGGGTCAAAAGCAGACAGTGGTATGTAGGGACTGAAACCATGGACCTGATTGTCTCCAGATCCTGAAACATAAAGAGGAGTGTGTTGATTCCAGTATAGTAATTGATGCTAAAAGGCGCCCCATATGATTTAGATGATTGCCGTCGGGTTCAGTGCATGAAATGGTAGTTTTTTTATTGATTGATTAAAGCCCCTCCCTTTAATGGCACACACACAAGATGAAATAGGTGACAGACATAAGACGTGAGCAAAGCCTACCAAATTGCCACTGATTTGATATGCAATACGTAGAATATTAGTAGAGAAACAAACTCAGAGTTTGCTGATACCAACAGTATCAGGCAGGGAAGAGCAACTTGCTAGACATGGATAGTGAGTTTAGAGAGAAAGAGGAAGCAATGTCTCCAATAATGAACCTGAAAATTGAAGTTTAAAATGAAGAAGTAAAATAGTACTAAGCAAGAGAGTCAAAAATATTCAACCATCAGGCAATAATTGCAAATCTGCTTAAATTTAAGTTATAGAATCATCTCCATATAAGAATCAAATAGAAACATTGGACATTTCTTTGGCAATAAGATAATTTATTTTTTAATAATTTCCTGCAAGAATATGTAGGGACCCATTGCAGGAAGGAATCTGGAAGTAAATGAAGGAAGAGGGATGAACAGAAGCAAAGCACAGGCAAGTATGTTTTTGTTTTCCAGCTTTGCTAGCAATCTGAAATTGATAGAACCAACTGGCCATTTTTTAGGCCCTTTATGATTCATAAATTCAATTATTTATAAATTTAGTCTATAATATTTATGTAGTGTCAAATCCATTCATATTATGGTAAAAATTATTAAAAAGCAAGTAAAATAGAAAAGGATGGTTCTTTCATTTCCCTAATGTTTTTTTCCATTAGAGGAAGATGAATTACTATACCATTACAGTAGCCTCTCTCTACTCTTTTAGTCACTCAAGGATGTAAGTAGGAGAAGAACTCGAACACAGTCAACTCACCTCCTCAGTGGTTGCCAAGTGCTAGTGGGAGGAAAGGGTTTGACTACACTGGGACATGTGTACGTTTTGGGATGATGGAAATGTTTTTCTATGTTTTATTGGTGATTACACTTTTACATTTGTTACATGAATACATTTGTTATGCATACATTTTTAAATGTGTATACTTTTTAAAATTCACTGAATTATACACTTAAAGTTAGTGAATTTCATTGGCTATAAATTAGACTTCAATAAAGCAGGTAAGAAATATATATTTTCATCATCATTTTTTCATAAATTATACATTTTAATAAGAGCAAGTACAGGTTGATAATATAGAGATATTATATTGTTATGCTTTGTGCAAGTATAAATTAGAACCTCGATGTCAGCTCTAATGCTTAGTAAGATATGGACAACTCCAAATTCAATAATTTTATTTCTAGCTTTGTATGCTAATGGCATGTGCAAGTAGGCATGTATAAATATGTTCATTGTAAACTTTTTTTTTAATAGAAAAAGTGAAGGTAACATAAATTTCCTTCAAGAAGGAAGTGAATAAGAAATGTATGCATGGAATATGTATTATTTTGAAGTTGAAATTAATAGACTGTTTAACAAATATCAACTTGAATGTAACAGTAAATGAAAACAGCTATTTGTAAAAGACATATGAAACCCAAACATCAATGTGTAGTATACGTAGAAACGTAATACATGTTGTAAATGTAGAAAAAAATATATATGAGAATGAAACTTGACAGTTTTATGAGAGTGATTACATATAGAACGTAAGAGGAACTGAGTGGGCTGGAGCTGTAGCCTTGTCAGTGATATGATTCATTATACGTAATTTCATGAAGTAAATATGATATACCTTTAACATTAGAGTGTACAGATATAAATATGTATTTAGGTATATGTGACTGTATGATTTTATGCAATTTTCTGAACGCTTTAAATATTTTAACATTAAATCAACCTAAAGTTAAAAATAAATTGATCAGTAGATCCAGAAAATGAATTTCACTGTAGGAAGTGTGAGACTGGTGGTGGAAGAGTTGTATCTTAGAGAATAGAGTAAATATTTGTGAAAGAGTAAATAAAATATATTCATAACCTATTGCTTTTCAGTATTGAACTAGGGAAAACTGGAGGTTCATCCATTTGCTGGAGTGTGGGTAGAAGTGAAGATTTCTAAGGTGTTTGAAATAAGGAAAGGGGGAAAATTTCAGGAGGGAAAATGGAATTATTTTTGGAGACATTTCCCTGATATGGAAACTTTTGCATGTTTTTGATATTATAAAGGTGTTAATGTTTCCCCTGACAAATTCCTTGTCCTTACCTTTCATGATTAGGAGAACAACATTTACAGTTTCCCCCAAATTATGTCAGATACACTGGGAAAAGACTGGAGTTTTCAATATAGAATACTTCATATGATGTTAGAAGAGATGCAAATCCAAATGCTTGATGTAGGAGGCAGATATGTTATCCGTGTATCCTGGGGGACATTTATGGATGTGGAAGTATGAGATATGTCTCAGTGAAGATGAAACTTTCTTTGGGAAAGGAAGATAGAACAACAAGAGATTGATTTCATGCAGGGGATAGATATTAAATGGATAAATGATACCTCTTGGGTGGAATTATCCAACTTAGGAGAAGATAGAAAACATTTGTTTGAAAAATGGATGTTTTTTATCAAAACTAGAATTTGTAGAATTTATAGGTTTCACCATGAGGGATACCCAGTACAAAATATGGAGAAGGTTGTTAGCAAAACAAATGTCTGTGCCTGAAAGCAGGAGAGAAAAAGGAAAAAAACGCCCATAGAAAAAGAGAACTCATAAGAAACAGTTAACATTATAATAACCTAAAAAGCTTCTCTTATAGATACAGTTGAAAAATAAATGGAAAATGAAACACAAGTGGCATCTTTCACTGGTGAATAAAAATAAAAGGCAGAAATGAAATGCCTCTGCTGTTCTTGAAGTAGAACAAATTGCTTGACATCTGGTAAATTCTAAAGGTGAAGTAAGGCAAGGTCTTAAGAATAGCCCTTGGCAAAGCAACTGTGCCTCCCGGGCACAGGCACTGGGAATGTTAAGAACACTTTCTGTTTGAAATTAGCCAAGGCAGATGTGAACGCAAAGGGATAAAATCTTTTTCTTGAAGACAGAATCATAGGTTTTAAAAAAAATTGCAAAGCATGAATGTCCATGGGGAAAGGGTAAAAAATTATCTAGGGACCCCTATGGATAGAGAAATACAAAGACAATAGGAAATCAAGACTGAGAGGAACGTATGAACCCTCATTAGAAAGTTTCCTGCTCAAAGCTGGGGTACATAGTTCTGAGAAGTGGAGTCTGTGTCTCTACACAGTGCACGATTTCAGTTAGTACTGCCATGCTAGGAACGCAAGATTAATACAAATTAAGGTTTTTTGAATATGGCACACAGTTGATCATTTAGACTGATTACCTCTCAGCCATTCACTAGTATTCTTTTTTTCTCTTCTTAACAGAGCCATGATTTCATTTGTCCATCTCTTAAAGAATGAGTTTCAAGAGGAGAGTCATTATTCTAAGCTAACCACTATAAACCCATTCTCATTTTGTGATAGTAATTTAAGATAGTAATTAAAATTAGCATAAATATAAACCATATCTAGCTGATGAGATATAAGCAAGATCTAGCAAAACAAACTTCTGGAAAAATTTTCCTCGATCTCAGGAATTGTGTTCTCCCTCCCCTCAGATTTTCCAACCCTTTGTGCTACCTCCTAATGAAACTAATAATTCCCCAAAGAGAACCAACTGCTACTTCTAATGGGGAAGAACACTTACATCCAATGGGTGCCTACTGTGTGTCAAATAGTTTATAATTTCACATGCATTTTTCTCACTTAATCTCCATATCCTTAGAACTTTCTCTAAAAACATAAAAATATGCTTAAGAAAATTCTCCTTTGCCAAACAGAGAAGGGAAATTGGACAGCTTGAATTTAAGGATAAAGTAAAAATGGATACAAAGATATTTAAAATATTGATTAGAAATATGTAATGCATCAAGTTCTGTGGAAAAAAACTGTAAATTGGAATCTTCAACTTCTTTTTTCTATTTGTAACATTTAAATTAATAACCTGGGTAGTCAGTGCTATGTTGCTGAGAAAAATAAAAAGAAACTAGGATGCTTTTTTCGGTTATACACATATAAAGCAAAGACCTTCTATAGTCCAAAGAATTTTTGGAAGAACTTCAAGAAGCTGCACAAATCAAAACTGCTTTGAGGTCTTTGCTACTTACATGAAGGGGAGATAAGTTTACCTTTAATAGATATGGGCTTTGTGAAGAGGAAAAGGGCAAAGAGAGGATTGTCAGATGAGCATTGCTCACTCATCTGGACTCCCAGCCTGGTTTTGAGCCTCTATTGTTATCTTGATGTTTACAGTCAAAATCCAGGGAGTTTTCTGAAATCTCTAATGAAACATCAAATATTTGGAACCATGCCTGCCTCCAGGCTAGGAAATAGATTCAATATTTAGTTTTGTGCAATTAAACATGATGCAATCTTTCCTAGAAAAGGGGCTTAAATATTTGTTTCATTGTTTTAGAATGATTTCCCCCTTTTCCATTTGTTATATTAGTTCTGTGTGTTTCTGGCACATATTTGGACATAGACTAGTGATCATACCACCATAGTCTTTTGTAACATTGCATCCTTCAGAACCTAAGGTGGAAAATAGCACAATTGTCAGTTGGAAACAGGAGATTAGAAGAGACCTTCCCCACTAGAGTGAAGCTGATTTTCTGCCTGTAGTTAACAAGCTTCATTTATTCTGCTCCCCAATATCATGACATAGGGGGAAGAGGCCTGTGTGAGCAGTGTAAAATAATATCGGTGTCAACTGAAGGTTTTTTTAACCAAATAAAATTATATTTCTTCAAAATGTTTAACTTTGATGCAGATTTGAGACTCGGCTTTGTCTACCTCTGATGAGCGTTTTTTTTTTTTTTTTACTTGCAATAATAAATTCCTGTTATTTATTAGCAGACAGTTGTGCCAATGCATCTCTTTAAATTAGTTTAGGAAATTCAAAGAACAATAAATGGTGAAGAAAGAATATTGACATCAAGAGAATTAAGACCACAAACTTTTTTGTTGTTGTCATGGTTGATTTTTTTTTTATTATTTTTCATTAGCAACATTAAATGAGAAACTGACTAAAATGGAGAGCTGGGAGAATTTTAATATGTACCCTGTGGTTTGAGTGAAAAATGTCAGAAATGGGTCACAGGATGTTTTCCCTGGATGTGAACAGAAGAGAGAGCTGTCCTGACATCCAGGATCATTATTTCTGGGAGCAGAATTTTTTTCTGGAGACCAGAGGTTCCCGAACTTTCACAGCTAATAGAGCTCTTTATGTGTCATGCTTTTTTACATGGTTTCTCTAGGTCAAAAGGAATACTAATCAATTTCATTTATTAAGTAGGTAACACAAACTTAGGACAGCCATTTGAAAAATATTACACATAAATTGTATTAAATATTTTACTTTAGTCCTATATAACAATTTGTTATAAGTTGAATATATGTACCTTTAGCTCACTTTGTAGCTTCTCAAATTTTGAAATTAGATTGGATACCACCACCCTGAGAATCTTTTCCACGGTTGCTTTCCCTCAGTACTTGATTTTTATCATAGCAACCACTGCAAACCCAAATTTGCAAAGAAATGATGTCATGAAAGGGGAGGTCATGTGCACTAATGTTGAATTGCAAAGCACTATGTGATGTCTGATGTTGAGTGCCACTGAGTATGTCTGTGTTTCCTTTGAAAACGTAAAATGCCAAATGGACATCAGGCAATTTCGCTGTTGCCACCTGGACACCTCAACACACATTTTGGGAACTGCAAGCATAGACGTTGTGATCATCAATGTGGATGAAAATCATAACAGTAGCAATGAGGTGTGTCACTAGGTAGCTTTACAGTTATGTTAGGCTAGTGGCCCATAGTTTGGATGCTAGGTATGGAAAAACTAGATTGAATCCCAGCCTTGTCATTATCGACTTCAGCTTTTTATCTTGTTGAGTCTTAGTCTCCTCCAAAATAGCATTAATATAATAAAAATAAATAGTACCTATCTCATAGATCTGTTAGGAATGTTATATAAAATAAAGGTTATAAGTTTTCTCATGTCACTGTCTGACAGATTATGTGTATGAGAAATCTTAGTGTCATTCTTTTAATATTTGCTAAATCTTCCTCTAGAAATGTGACAGTCATTATCATTGTCAGCAGTACCTTGCCAACAATCGATATGCTATGTATAAATAAAAATTAAAATAATCATTCGTTAATTCTCAATTATTTATAATGAATCTGGTGATTTAGCCTGTAGTTACTGGTTTTAATCTTATAGAAGTAAATCAAGTTATTAAACAGTAATTAATATCTTAAACTAAATTTCTTGAGTTATCTCTACATTTGTCAACATATCTATTTTATTATATAATAAGCTGAATTTTTATTAGAATAATTATCATAACCTGTCAAATTTTAGTATCTTCAAAACATCTAGGGGCTTGCCTCATACATAACTATACACACATACATACCTACACATTTTGTTAGATGGCTAAACTTCTTGAAATTCAACAGTCTAAATATACTGTGTGATGATATATTAATTTTTTTAATAAACACATTTAATGCTTGCTATCTGCCAAGAACTATTGTAAGTGCTTCACTAAGATTGATTTGTGTATGCCTTATAACAACCTTATAGGTTATTGAACATACTTTACTTTGTTAAGCTGAGATCAAGTAGAGTCTTACCTTTCCATGAGAGGCAAAGATCCAGATCATGAAAACTATAACCAACAATTACTTATTTTTTATTAAATGCATTAAATACTTTAATCTTTACAACTACAGTCATGTGCTGCACGTATAGACATTTTGGGCAAAGAGGAACCACACATATGACAATGTTTCCTTAAGTTTGTAATGGCCTTGAAAAATTCCTATCTCCCAATGATGTCATAGGCGTCATAACGTTATAGTGGAATACATGTCTATGATGATACTGGTGTAAACAAACCTATTGTGCTTTCAGTCATAAAAGTATAGCACATACAATTATGTATAGTACATAATACTTGATAATGATAATAAATGACTATGTTATTGGTTTATATATTTACTATAATTTTTATAATTATTTTAGGGTGTATCCCTACTACTTATAAAAAAAGTTAACTGTAAAAGAGCATCAGCAGCCTCAAGAGATATTCCAGAAGACATTGTTATAATAAGAGATGACAACTCCATGCATGTTATTGACCCTGACCTTCCAGTGGGACAAGATGTGGAGTAAAAAAAAGATTTGATACAGTGTATAAAAGTGTATCTAACCAAATATTAGAAAAAATCAAGATCACATAAAATTATAACAAAAGATAACTTCACTTTTTAATTATTCAACTTACATTTGATCACTCTCCTTAGCCATCGTTTAAGTAAACATGGAGGTTCTGGCTACGTTTTACCATGTGAGTCTTTATTCTTTCTTAATTTCTTTCTTGCTTCAAATTGTTTTTTTTTTTTTTTGTTTGTTTGAACATTGAGTAACTTTTAAGGAATTATGCTTATTGGGTACAGTGATAGTTTGATTCATATATATTTTATTAAATTCTCAGATCAATTATGTGAATTATTATCCCCATTTTATACATGAAAAATTAAGCCTCTCCTAGGTTAATGAAATAATTTTTCCAAATATTTTTTGCTTAGCCTTGTCCTGAAACAAAACAAATTTTTTTTTTTTTTTTCCTTTTTTATTGGGGGAAAAACTACAAAGCATTTAACAAAACAAATTCTTTAGGATACCAAAGCTCAAATTTTGCCCATTATAAGATACGTAAATTTGTTTCTTTTTCTCATAAGTTTTCTGTTATAACTTCTTAATCTACTTTGTGTCTCCATTTTAGATTGTTGATACCAGAAACCCACAGAAAATTACTCAATAAATGTCTAAGTATAATGGGTGTGTCACTTTAAGATTTCTATAAAATATATACTGAATGTGCTTGCTCTCTCCCCCTCTCTCTCTCCCTCTCTCTCTCTCTCTCTCTCTCTCTCTCTCTCTCTCTCTCTCTCTCTCGTCTCTCTCACTCGATTGCTCTTACTCCCATATTTTCAGTTTTTGTGATCCTGGGTTGACCTTTTCTACAGGTGTTCAAGTAGCACATGACAATGATAACTGGCTTATTCAGTTTGAATTACAATTTTAAATTTGCAATAATAGTAGCTATAGTGGCAAGATTAATGAACCATCTATTTGGTTTCTGTCTTATGTGACATATGCATTTGTTAGTTATATGTATACATTTATATTTCTCAAAATAAACTTTGCAAAGTCAGTTATTATCCTAATATTAAATAGGTAGGAACTGAGATTAAGAGAAGTCAATAAAATTGCCCCTGATCACACAGATATTAATGCAGCTTGATTTGACCCCTGGCATTTGTGAATTTAATTTCCTTAAAATAGTTATGTACAGAGAAAAGTACTTGGGATCCTTGCTCCCTGCAATGGTGGATAAGACAATTTATAATGTCAATCAGTGCTGTCCCTGAGGACAACCAAACACCTACAAATGTATATGTTAGTCTTTTAAAAAATACCAAAGAGCTAACAATACAATGAAAAATTTCTGGCCATTACCTGAGGGAAAAAAACAAGCAAGCAAGAAGGCATCCCAGTAACTGAGTGTTTGGAATGCATTTATCATCAAGGAAGAAAGTGCTGCAAAATGAATCTGTTTTTAGTCTAAAGAGCTAGACGAAGACCATGATCTGAAAAATGTTGTTATTCTGATGAACCAACCAGTATGTTAACCTAGAAACCAATGACCTTTGCTATCACTTAAGGTTCAGCTGCGCTAAAGAAGCCTACCCTGCATTATATTCTGTCTTTATTTTATTTGTTTATTTATATTTATTTATTTATATAGCTAGCTCCCATTCCTTCCCCGCTAAGTCTTTAGATGGTCTTTTAAGGCTTCAGTTAAAAAAAAAACCTGAAATTATATTAATATGATTCAAGATTGTATTAAAATAAACAAAACATATCTTTGGAAGAAGGTATAATCACAAAAAAGTCAAATAAGCGAGGATTATTAGAAGTATTTTTCCAATACAAGGTTTAATACAGAGTAAAAAGTAACCAAGTATAAAAAGAAACAAGACACTATGATCAAGAATGAGTAGAATCCACAGAAATAGTTCCCCCAAAACTACTGGGAAATATCAAACACAGGCTAAAAATACAAATTATGTTAGTATGTAAGAAAAGTTAAGTTTTAACACTTTCGCAAGAGCTGAAAATAATGAAACAATTTAAAGAGGCATAAAATCTTAGAAAAAATAAACCAATACACACAAAAGCACAATAACCAAAATTAAAATGTCAATGGATGAATTTCATAGCAGTTTAGGTGGAGCTGAATGGAAAATTAGTGAACTAGAAAACAGAGCACATGAAACTGTCTAAACTGAAGCATAGATAGAAAAACAAACATAGACTTGTCTGTAAAGCATATCTCAAAAATTTTAAAGGACTAATAGCATACAAAATATTTTTTGCTGTGCACATTGTAACTAAGTAAAAAATATTTGTCTACCTACATAATAAGAACTTAGAAATACTATGTAGATCAAATGAAAATCATAATAGAAATAAGAGAATATTTTGAGTTAAAACTAGTGTTAATAAAGTAAAAAGAGGGTGCAGTACACAAGCCATTTTCAAAAATAGCAAAACTTTACAATGAGAACCCAAAAATGAGATTAAAAGATAAGACAATTATAGATTATTTTATATCAGTGATCCAAAAACATTTTCTGTAAAAATAAACATTTAAAAATTCCAGGCCAATAGTCTCTATTGAAACTATTTAACTCTTCTTTTGTATAGTGGAAACAGCCATTGACAATACATAAACAAAAGAATGTAACTGAATTGCAATTAACTCTGATTACCAAAATATGTGGTTGTAATGGGCTGAATTATACCTAGGTGCCCTAAATTAATGATTCTTGAGCTTGATGAAGAGTATAGCTATCAATCACTATGGGAGAGGCTGTAGAAGGAACAGTTTATTAGGAATTCAGTGCTTGTCATGTGGAGTATGAGGTGTCCATTTAACATCTTAATAAAGATATTGAGAATGCCCTTTGGTGAAATATCATGCAATTCATAAGAGATATTTAGCTGGATATACAAATTCTGAATCATTAGTATAAAAATGTGATACAGTGCTGGGAAGTATATAAACAGCTAGTTTACTCTCCATTCAGTTTCCCTTTACCAAAGAAAATAAAGAAGGCAAATTATTTGGCAAATCTCCTTATAAATATAAAAATAAGAGTTTTTCTTACAAATAAACAAGTGGTATTTGCTAGTAGAAGACTTTTGGAATGATTTTAAAAAGATGTACTTGATCTAAAAATTGCTTACAATACACCTGCAATCTATGAATTTATATGTGTGGTCCATAGGACAGGTAAAATGTTTAATAATCTAAATATAAATGATTTACTATTTGACTAAAATGACCTTTTCTTTGTAAATGATCTCAGCCTCACACGTAACTCAGAGAACACTTACGCTAATTTTGTAATGGGGTCAGAGCAGGTCCAGTGCAGAAATAAAGCACCAGTAAACCTGTGCTGATGGTCCTGGGCCTCTCCCTACTTCAACTGGGCCTCAGGATTTATTAGTAACTCTGACACTAGGGAGTATAGATCAGGTAGAAAATGTTGGTGTTTTTAAGGGAGATAATACTTTAGGACAGTAAGAGAAAAATAGATTAAATAAGTAGGATTTAGTTGTCAGCATAAGAATCAACTTTAGTTTATTGGTCATAAATTTAAATATGTGCATTTTCTTTAGTCGTACTCAGCAGTGCATAGTTGCAAACTAAAAGAAATCAGAGAATGAATTAAACCATGATTGTTATTTTACTAACATATGAATAAGTGAGCCAGGTGCCTGGGATTCTACAGTAGGTGCAAGGGAGTAGTAATAATGATTGCACATGAAACTAAAGTAGTTTGAGGAGCTTGAAGAGCACCTCTTGTAGTGAAGGACCAGGGAAATATGGAATGGACAATGGTTTGGAATTCCTGGTTAAATGAGGGGACACATGGAAAGCTAGAGATGGTATTAGGGAATGTTATGCATGAAATTGTGATTATATAAAAGTATCACAGTTATTAGTAATGACAACACCTCAGGGATGACTCTGGTGTTGAGTAGAGGAAATAAGGTACTTAATTCTGGTTGCTGTAAAGATTATACACATGTATACTGAGATAGGCAAGAACTAATATTGGAATTAGAGATAGTGCTTCGAGCAGAAGTTTAACTTATCTGGAAATTCCAGTGAATGATCAAGTGTTAGTAGATGGGATGCTAGATGATAGCAATATGTTAGATATTCTGAAGACTGGAGAATTAAAATTAGAGATTTAAAATCTCTAATTAATAATCTCCATCTTTAAAAGATGGGCAGAGAAAAACATGATCTGAAAGGATTAATTAGGAGCAAATAAAATGTGTATAATCAGGTCCATGGTCAAAAATGTAATGGCAATGATGTCTGTACTATCCAAAGTTATCTACAGATTCAATGCAATCCCTATTAAAATACCAATATTATTTTTCACAGATGTAGAAAAAAATAATTATATGCTTCATATGGAACCAGAGAAGACCCCATATATTAATAGCTAAAGCAACCTTAGGCAAAAAGAACATATTGAAAGGCATGGATTTACTAGACTTCAAGCTATACTACAAGGCTATGGTAACCAAAACAGCATGGTACTGGCTCAAGAACAGAAACATAGACCAATGGAACAGGACTGAAAACCCTGATATAAAACCATCCTCATATAGCCATCTGATTTTTGACAAAACAGACAAAAACATACACTGGGGAAAAGAACCCTTATTCAATAAATGGTGCTGGGAAAATTGGATAGCCATATGTAGAAGACTGAAACAAGATCCCCACCTTGCACCACTCACAAAAATCAACTCACGATGGATATCAGATTTAAACCTAAAGCATGAGAAACCATAAGAATTCTAGAAGAAATGTTGGAAAAACTCTTATAGACATCGGTCTAGGCAAAGAATTTATAAAGAAGACCCCAGACACAGCAACAAGAAAAATAAATAAATGGGACCAATCAAATTAAAAAGCTTCTGCAGAGCCAAAGAAATTATTACTAGAGGAAACAGACAACCTACAGAATGGGAGAAAATATTTGCATGCTGTACATCTGATAAAGGGCTAGAATATATATAAAATTGGAATCTATATAAAACTCATGAAAATCAGCAAGAAAAAAATCAAACAACCCCATTAAAAAGTGGACAAATGACATGAATAGAAACTTTTCAAAAGAAGATAGATTAATGGCCAAAACAATCATATGAAAAATTGTTCCACATCTCTAATCATCAGGGAAATGTAAATCAAAACCACAATGAGATATCACTTAACTCCAGTGAGAATGGCTTTTATCAAATAGTTCCAAAACAACAAATGTTGGCATGGATGTGGAGAGATAGGAATACTCATACACTACTGGTGGGACTGCTAACTAGTACAACATCTGTGGACAGTAGTATGGATATACCTTAAAGAACTAAGAGTAGAACTACCATTTGACCCAGAAATCCCACTACTGACTACCCAAAAGAAAAAAAGACATTCTATAAAAAAGACACCTGTACTTGAATGTTTATAGCAGCACAATTCACAATTGCAAAGATGTGGAAACAACCCAAGTGCCCATCAATACATGAGTGGATTAATAAAATGTGGTCTATGTATACCATGGAGTACTACTCAGCCATAAAAGAAATGGTGAACTAATACCTCTTGTACTAACCTGGATGGAACTGGAGACCATTCTTCTAAGTGAAGTATCACAAAAATGGAAAAATAAACACCTGTACTCACCATTAAATTGTAACTAATTGATCAACTCTTATGTGCACATATGGAAGTCAAGCAGGTGGGGGGGGATGGGTAAATTCTCACCCAACCAATACCATGAACACTATCTGGAGAATGGGCACACTTATAACCTAGATTCAAATGGTACAAAAGTAATTTATGTCACAAAAACATTTGTACCCCCATAATATTCTGAAATAAAAAATGCAAAGAAAAAAAAAGTTTATGATCTAAACATCCCCATCAAAAGGAAAGCATTATAAAAAGAACCAAACTTATATGTTCCCTGCCATAAACACACCTTATATATGTAGAAAAATACTTTAAAAGTAAAATGATGAATCAAGATACACTATGGTGTTTAGTTTTCTATTGCTGTGTAACATATTGCCAAAAATACAGCAGCTTAACATATTGATAATTTATTACCTCACAGTTCCACAGATCAGAAGTCCAGGCAAGAAGGGGTTTAGTTTTCTGCTGAGGGTCTCACGTGGCTAAATCAGGATGTTGACCAGCTGTGAACTCATCTGGAGGCTGGACCAGGGAAGGATTCATTTCCAAGCTGCCTCCAGCTATTGGCACAGTTCACTTCCTCATGGCTGAAAGGCTAAGTCCCTGTTGTCCTGCAAGCTGCTGGCTAGAGATGTCACTCATTTTCCACACTTCCTTGCTAGGTGGTCTCCTTCATAGAGCCTCTCATGCTTCTAATCTCTCTGAAGACCCCCAGTGCCTTTTAAAGACATATGATTAGGCCAGGCACACTTGTGATCCACTCAAAGTCAGTTGGTTAGCAATATGATCATGGGAGTGACACTGGGTCATGTTCACAGGTATGTCTACATTCAAGAGGGGGAATTACATAAGGCTCGCACATGAAGGGGTGCGAATCCTGAAGGCCACATACCATTTTGCCTACCACAGCACACTCTCTGGCCCCAAGCATTCACTGCCCTCCAAAATGAAATATATGTCCATTCAATCCCAATGTTTATCAAGCCTCATCTCATCATAGTATCAGCTCTTGTGCAAAATCTCTTATCTAAATCTAATCACATCATCTTTTCACTTCAAAATCCAAAATCTCATCTAAATCATCAGTTCATATTCTAAAAATATCACCACGGAAGTCATCTAAATGTACTAAATACCACTGCTGGGGCACAATTCTCCCTCTATGGACATATGAAATTAGAGAAACAAACTTGCGACATACTGTACTGGCACAGCCAAATGTTAAAAGCCACAATCTTTTCAGTTTAAAAAGGAAACATGAAACAGACTCACTGTCCAAAGCAGTCCTGAAATCCATCAAAAAAAAAAATGGAAGTTCCTTTTTTTTTTAGTGATGGGGTCTTGCTATGTTGCCCAGGCTGGCCTCAAGTGATCCTAGGATGATCTTCCTGCTTCAGCCCCCCAGAAAAATGGCAGTTTCTCAATTAGGTTTCAAGACTTGGGAACAATTCTCTATGAATTTGGCTACATCATCTGCTTCATTGGTTCTTCACTTTCACTGACCCTTCCACTGTTCATGAAGGCAGCTCACTGGTGGCTGAATCATTCTCTCAGCCTTCTTCCTGAGCAGCCAGTTGGGGTCCATCAGCTTCTTTTCCTTTTTCACTGTCTCTTTCCCTTTCAGGACACTTCATTCCATAAAAGCCATATCTAAAGATCTGTTTGTGGCAATTGCTTCTCTATCTGTGGCTCCTGTTGCAATGGCTGAGAGACAGTGTCCTTAAAACTCCTGTAGGCCCTCCGGTTTGGTTGAGAGGATCTGGGAGGATCAGCTTCTATTTCTTGAATGAGTCCTTTTTGTGACTGAATACCTTGACATTTTGGTATTTCTAAGATTCTATCAAAAGCTTGCACAAACAGAACTCAGCTTTTTCTCTAAACCACATTGCTCTAATGTCACCATTTTTTACTATTTGGAGAGGATTCATTCAGTTCTGGCTGCTTTGTTAAACACTTCTTCCCACAATTTACCTGCTTTTATTGGGAGTAGCAAGATGGAATCAGGGAGCACCTGTCACACTTTGCTTGCAGATCTCCTTAGCAAGATAATTCATAATGAGGGTATCTCTTTCTCTAGTTTCAAAAGAAAGTAAACATAAATTTTGTATTTTCAATGTCAAATATGTACTTAAAATGGAAATTTAAAAAAATGCATGTAAAGTTTCGGAATAAAATTAGGAGGCCAAATGTGAGCTAAACAAGCGTAGCGTTTACTGTCAGAGCACTCCTGTGTGAGGTTCAGGGGTTCCAAGAGTAGGGGCCCTAGAAGTCGCGCCGCCCAGGGCTAAGGCAAGAACTTCTACATCAGGCGCAGGGAGGGGGAAGTTTTAGGGTAGGGAGAGCTGGGGACGTTCCATTGTGGTTTAGGGGCGGATAGGTTCTAGGAGCTGTGTCCGGATAAGCCTTGCGGTTTGGCCCCAGCTAGGTGCCAAGGACAAATGGGCGTATCTGAGCGCTGCAGCTGCAGGCAGCAAAACGGGGCAGGGGTCTGGAAACGTTGGGTCCGGGGGCGCCAGCCTTACAATGCATATTTTCTTTAACCAATAATCATTGAAGGGATAGTAC
>CAUYRT010008768.1:0-14168 GCA_963574885.1 Lepilemur ruficaudatus | reverse complement strand
GAGACAGAGTCTCACTCTGTTGCCCAGGCTAGAGTGCCGTGGCATCAGCCTAGCTCACAGCAACCTCAAACTCCTGGGCTTAAGCAATCCTTCTGCCTCAGCCTCCAGAGTAGCTGGGACTACAGGCATGCGTCACCATGCCCAGCTAATTTTTTCTATATATTTTAGTTGGCCAATTAATTTGTTTCTATTTTTTTTAGTAGAAACGGGGTCTTGCTCTTGCTCAGGCTCGTTCTGAACTCCTAAACTCGAGCAATCCGCCTGCCTCGGCCTCCCAGAGTGCTATGATTACATGCATGAGCACCGCGCCCGGCCTACGTTTCACTTTAGATGAAACTTGATTTTAATACTTTCAATTCTGGAAACTTTTGGATCCTTATTCTTAAATAACATAGGAAATGGCCAAGAGAAAAAGAAACTCTCTCCCTTTATTAGTTACTCATATGCTCACTGTTACAATCATAGCAAAGACTGTCAATCTAGAACATTTTAGGTTTGCTGCACACTTACCTGTATGATTTCTTTTTTACAAGAAACTTACTGTTTCTCATTACAAAAGTAACACGTTTCCTATAGGTAGTCTAGAAAATGCTAAAAAATTAAGAACACAATAATTCCCTAAAATCCCATCACCCAACTGCCATTGAGCTTTTCCTTCTTGGAGTTCCTGTTTTCCCCATAGTCTGTTCCATGATTTTGGCACCAGCAGCACAAAGGGCATGAAGGCAGAGGTTGGCATGAAAAGGAGTCAGGTGGGTCCCTTGGGGATGGAGGGGATGTTCATGTGGAATTTTCCAGCAGGCAGCTGGAAGTGCAGTTCTAAACCAGGAGAGAGTTCAGTCAGATCCCTAGATGGGAGGGAGAGGAATCACAGAGGTATCAGGGAAGCCTCAGAGGGGAGGCAGTTGTCCAGAGAAGGAAAGCAAACCAACGAGAAAGAAGTTTCATAGAATAGAATCTGTTTTCATAATACTTGCTCCAGCAAGTATAAGGAGTAATGTATTAGAAAGAACCCATTTTTTCTTGAATTCTATCTCTGTTTCCTTGGGCTCTTCAGGACCTTAGTATATGCTTTCATTCCATATTCTCCACACCTGTGGATTGCAGCCAGCGTTATTTTCAAGAAAATGAGTTGACATGTGAAGTACACAGAACTAACCAGAACATTACTTCCCAAATGTCATCTTTTCCTTCCTCTGAATATTGGTTTCATCCATTCTTTTTTAAAATGTGAGTTTGTTTAGAATGGCTTTTCAGGACTACTTTCATACCCACATTGTGAACAAACGAATCTGCTTGAATCTATGTTCTTGAAAGAAGGCAAGTTTGCAAGTGGATAAAATGTCTTGCTGATTTTTATCAGTCACATCTATTTATGATCCTCTGGCTATCTTTTCAATAGGCTGCATTCCTATTGCTTCAAGTTCTGCTCACAAAGGACAGCCCGCGTGAGTTTTTGTCATTTGCCAAAAATTTCCTGTTGGAAGATCTGACTTGTCTGACTGGAGAGAGACGGAAGTCCAGCAGTGGCTGTGCAAATGGCTGCCAGATGTCCCAGAGCAGATAGAGGAGCTGCTGTCTTTAGAATGAAAAAATGCTAGAAAATGCTGGCAAGGTACCCAAAGTCTAGCTGATAACACATCTTCACCAACAACTTGTAAAAAGACCTCCCAAACACCTCAACATAAAAACCAAATAACACTATCCAGAAAAGAATCTCCTAAATCTGTTACCTACCTTAAACAAATGGATCTTAGAAGCCAATCGTGTTTCTTGTGCATTCAAATCTCAATAGGATGCTACACAGAAAATATTCCCTATTAGACTGGCATTCTCTCATTCAACAACCATTACAGAGCCCAACAGCTATAGTACATTGAGTCTCAAAGGCAACATGTCCACAGCTGAACTCACCACCCTCCTCTTAAGCCCCTCCTTCCAACTCCAACTCAAGACTTCACCCTCCCAGCCAAATCCACTTCCCTGACTCACAAGAGGAAAGACGGTTGTTTGTATGAATTGGGGAAGGGGGATCCCATTCGGCTTTGTGGGTCCATTTTTAAGTTCTGCCACTGTTCTCAGAAAGAGGAAGAGGCAGGGCAGGGGCATATCATGTCAAAATAATAATGCAGACTTTTTTTCATGTCATCAGCAATACAAGGTAAGAAGTGCTATGGTGGGCTCACGAAAGCATATCGTGGAGATGTTGAGACTGGCTAGGAGGAGAGCAGGGAAGCTTTCAGCACAGTGCCTAGCACAAAACACACGCTCAGTACATGATTAATGAATGACAGGAAGTGACCTCCAAACATTAACTAGATACTAAATGGGCTCACCTACACAGGGAAGCAAGGAGGGGTTTCCATAAGAGGAAAGGCCCAGCGCTGTCAATTCCCAGATGTGTCCAAGGAATGGCAAAACTTGGGTTGTGCCATGGCAGCAGGTTGGAAACATGCTGGGGAGATTTTGCACAGTATTTGGTAGACAATAGATATCCAGAAGTGTCAAAGTGTCTACTAATGACAGTACTTTCTAATGCAATGTCGGTAGTCCTGTGGATGGCAGCTCTTACAGAAGCAACATGGATTTGGAAAACATAGTGGCAGTTCAGCTGAGACAGAAAGGTAGTGAGATGAAGTGACAATGAAGTACATGAGGGATGGACCCAAAACTACAATGTGGAGTCTATTCTGTTTGTTCCTTTAACAAATAACTAAAAGCACATCTCTCTCATCTTAAAGAAACAAGCAAACACTCTCCCGTCTTCCTGTAGGTTTTTCCTGGCATCCTCACAACTTGCCTTCACAGCCAAGGTCTCTAAAATTTCTCCTGCCTGTCTCCCCCTTTTTGATGCACATCAGTTTAGCTTCCGTCCTCCCCAATCCAGCCACTGGTGCTCAATCAGGCACTTTCCAATTCTTACCTTGCTGGACTTCTACCTTTATTCAGCCGTGGACAGGGCTGACCACTGCTCCAGAGCTCTTTACCTCTGCTTATCCCCAACATACCTGCATCCCTGGTCTCTTTTCCCTGGCTGTTTCAGCTCCTTCCACTACTAGCTGTACACTAATGACTCCCAGGTCTCTATCTCCTCTCAGCCATCTCTCCTGGCTCCATACATGTTTACCCAACTGCCTCCTAGACATCCTTGCTTATTTGTCCCAGGGGCAGCTCAAACTCCACAGGCCCCAGACGGAAATCACACAGCTGTGTGACTTGGGCACATTAGTGAACTCACTGCCTTAACTATTTTATAGGAGCATTACTAATAGTCAACTCACACAGAAGCCTGTTATGGAGATTAAATAGCACAGAATAACATGTCAAATAGACCCTGACACATGGTGAGCGATCTCCACGTGTTAACCACTGTTCTGCCTCCCCTCAAAGCCACTCCTTCTTCCCCATGAACCCACCACCCATGCTATTCACCAAGCCAGATCCTTAGCATCCTCCTTGATACACTCCCCCCCCTTCTCAACTTCACAGTCATTTTGTCCCAGCTCTTCCACCCCACTTCCCAAACATCGGCCTATGTCTCTCCTCCACTGCCATCACCTTCAGCCCTCATCATCCTCAGGGACTAGGGCCATTCTTTCCATGACCCCACTCTTTCTAGGAGCACATTGCAGGACCCCAACCTTCCTCTTACAATCTTTCAATGACTTCCCGCTGCCTTGGGGACAAAATCCAAACTCTCTGAAAGGGCAAAGGCTCTTTAGGACCTAGTCTCAGCTTCTCCTTCAGTGTACCCCACTCCTGGCTGGTCCTCCTTCAGGGGAAGGTGACGGTGCAGTAACTCATCAGGCTCAGGAGGGCTCTCCTGCCCCCACCCTTCTCCTCCCTCCAGATGTAGCGTGGGGGCCACTATCTCTGGGAAGCCTTCCTGGACCTCTAGTCCGACTATGAGTTTCTTTCTTTGTTCCCCAGAGCCTCTGCTCTAACATTTAGCATGTTTTGGTAATTATCAGCTTACTTGCCTGTACTCCCCACTAAACCAAGGTGTCTGCAGGCAGAACAATTGTTTTTTATTTCCAACATCAGACAGACAGTAGGTACTCAGAGAAAGTGATCAGGACAAAGCGTTCTCGGCAAAAAGGAAAAACTTGGTTTGGGCAATCAACGTAAGAGTTTGGCGAATCCACTCCTCCCGTGGCACAAGTCTGCACGTGGCTATCCAGCGCCTGCATGTCCTTCTCCGTGTTTTAGCTCGCGCAGAACCAACCCGCACAAGTCGAGCAGACGCAGGGCTGCACCAGCAGAGGCTTTTCTCCGCAGAGCGCACGAGAGCCTGCAAACGCACGCCTAGAGGGCTAGGGTTAAATCCTGCGCCCTTTGTTCCAGGCAGCCGAGAGCTAGGGCTCCGTGCCCGCCCGCCGCGGCCGGCGGCAGGGCCTGCTCGGGCAGAAGCGCACACGGACACGTACCGGGAGCGCCGAGTCGGGCGGGAACGCGGGAGAGCGACTCCGGGCTACCCCGGCGGCCTTGGGCTCCTGCGCTCCGCGACGCTAGTCGTCCGGGACGCGCTCCAGTCCCGGAACGTCCCCCAGGCCCGCGGCCCCAGCAGGCGGGAAAGAACCCGACGTCCCGTCGTCACGCGCCGGCAGGCGGGCGCGCGGCGCGCGGGGCGGGGCCAGCGCGGGCGGGGCGGGGCGGGGCGGGAGCCGGGCACAGGAAGCGCCGGGAGGCCCGAGCTGTCCCAGGGTGCCCCGCGCGGCGTGGAGTCGGGCCGCTGCCGCCATCCCGCTGGCGAGAGGGAGAGAGAGGCCCGCCCGCTCGCCGGCCGGGCCAGTGCGTGAGGGCGCGGGGAGCCGTGTCAGCGAGACGCAGAGCGCAGCCGCCACCACCAAACGGACATGTTGGAGCCCAGAGCCGCCGCCGCCGCCTCTTTTTCCTTACCCTGCGAACGGGACTGAGTAGGGGCCCGCCACCCCTCCGCCTCTGCCGCTCGCCTCGCCGCGTCGGCCGCAGCCTCTTCCTGCCCGGCCTGAGGCTCCGCTGCTCGTCGCCTCCCCCCGCTGCCAGGCCCAGTCCGTTCCCCGGCCCCGCTCCGCCCCGGCGCGAGGTCTATGTGACCGGCGGGCCCGGAGCAGCCGCCGCCGCAGCGCGAACATGGACGCCGTCAACGCCTTCAACCAGGAGGTGAGGGGTGCTCGGGGCAGGGGGGTGCCGGGCCTGCTGCGGGAGCCAGGGCCCATTTCTCCCGCCGCCGGGGGTTTAAAGCTTTGGTCGGGGTGGGGACGCTTCCTGCCCCGGTTCCGGGGCTGCTGGGCCTGCGCGGAGCGGCCTGTGGCCCGGGAGAGGTCGCAGCAACCACGGGGACTGACCCCACACCCCTCCCCCACCGCCCACCTCCGAGCGGCGACCTCGGGCTGCCCCCCTCGCCCCCTTGCGGCCTCCCCCAGCCCGCGTCGGCGCCGGTTTCTCTAACTTCGCCCCTTGTCGGGTCCGAGCGCCCTAGCTCTCTGCTCCTCGCCCCGTTACGGGCTTCGCGGTGCTGGGAGCCCGCAAGGGACTAAGAAAGAAGCGCGGGCGGGCGTGTGAGGTTGGGGGTGGGGGAGCGGGAGCATCTGCCGGCCGTGGGGCTGGCGGAGCGGTGGCTTGGGCTCTCCTGTTGCTCAGGCCGCGGCGAGTCGACGGCTGGACTCTGATCCCGAGTCGGGGAGGAGTTGGAAAAGGTGTTCATCCCCCTCCTCCGGGTTTCACTCACTCTGGAAATGGGGTTATGGCTCCTTATCATTTCGAGTCGTGAACATAACCCTCTTAGCGGCTCAGTGGCCCCACCGTGACACCTAAAAAGTTGAATGGGAGAGAAGAGAGTATTTGCTCTGCTTGGTTCGCTAGAAAGCCGCGTAGTTCTCCAGTTCCCTACCTTCACACCCCCTCCCGAGATAGTTAATCCTCGACTCCGCTTTACTAGAACGTTTACATGTGAAAACCTCCCAAAACCGGGAACAAAGCTACTTGCCGCCTTAAAAGCTCTCTACTATTACCTCTGATCATTCCAGGTGTTGCTTTTCGAGTATAGAGTACCTGCTGTCCGTCAGAATCGATTTGGGAGGAGGGGAGTTGACCATTGATGATTTAAAATGCAGTTACGGAATGGGAACTATTGACATGGGTTGAGTTGTGTTATCTTCCTTTTCCAAATGCTAGAGATAAACCAACATAGAAAAAATCAGATGTAGCATAGTTTCAGAAGTGTTGATTTGGCGTTAAAAACTTGCTTCATCTCACAATGAGATTTTGTAGTTTTACTTGTAACAGAATTACAGTGCGATAACTTTCCTTTCGATTTGCAGTGCCATAATATGGGACTCTCTAGTTACACTGCAGTTGAGACCATTTATTGCCATATAAATTATCCTAAAAATGATATTTTTTGAACTGATGGGTACATAAAATGTCTAACTGCAGTACTTGCAACTGGTATTGGACAGTGTCTTGTAAAAGTTCAGTTGTGATTATTTTCAAAATAGCAAAGTTATATTTCCTAATTTTTGATCAGAAAATTTGTGATAATGCTCCAAATAATTCATAGGTAGACATTGACTTTGTTTTCTGAAGGTAAAATTCGCTAAAATACTGGCTCCGTGAGGGTAGAGTTTCTGTTCTCCTCTCTCCCCCTCCACCAAAGCAGGTGCTTGACAAATACTTGCTGAATAAATGCGAACTTACACAAATGGTACAACAATTGTTAAGATTTCAAATACATTTCTCTCCGAAGACAAAAACTATTGAATGTTTTCAATGAAAGAGTTTTTAATGTATTCTTAAGATCAGAAGTATTTAATTCTGATTCAGACATTATGGAAGTTGACATCAAGCACGTTATTAAGCAAAGTTTTCTATTAATCCTGAAAAGGGCCATCTGTAGTTTTTACTTTGAAACTAAAATTAGAAATGGTATTGACTCTGAAAAAGGGAAGAGATTGGTTTGACCTTTTTAAACAAAATAAGCACTTATCATTGTTCATTTTCCTCAAATAATTTTCCATTTTTTCAGTCCTTATCTTTATGAACTGCAGGTTCCATTTATGATATGTGTATGTTGCTAATGCCAACTCTTCTGCAAAATTGGAACTTTCTTTTGGGAAAATTAACCTGACTTTAAAAGTAGGCATCTTGTGCCTACTTGATTTGTAGTGCTTCTTAACTGTTTCTCCCCATTCATGAAATGTTATTGATTAGTTCCCTGTAATCTCGATTCTTTCAGAGCTAATCTTCAATTAACCAACTTTTGAGTGCCTGCTCAGCTGCACAGCTGTGTGCTAAGTACTGTAGGACAACCAAGGGTCTCTGTCTAGTCTAATAGAGGACATAAGACTTAAGACTCTCACATAATGGTCTAATAGAGTTGCAATCCTGGGCCAGCGATTGCTCCATGGCCTGTTAGGAATAGGGCCGCACAGCAGTAGATGAGTAGCGAGTGAGTGAGTGAAGCTTCATCTGTATTTACAGTGGCTCACCATCCCTCGCATCACTGCATAAACTCTGATCAGCAGTGGCATTAGATTCTCATAGGAGCGTGAACCCTGCTGTACATTGCATGTGTGAGGGATCTAGGTTGTGGGCTCCCTGTGAGAATTTAATGCCTGATGATCTGAGGTAGTGATGCTAGCGCTGGGGAGCGGCTGCAAATAGTTTATCGTTAGCAGAGAGGTTTGACTGCACAATAAATATAATATGCTTGAATCATCCCAAAACCATTCTCCCACCCCAGTGGAAAAATTGTCTTCCACAGAACCAGTTCCTGGTGCCAAAAAGGCTGGGGACAGCGGTATAGAGGATGTAAGCCATAAGACTATCACACATTAAGGTTACCATAATATGTGTTATACAACAGCTTCCTTTGGGAACCTTATTGTAGTATGGGATGGTCATGAGGAAGCAATGAAGATTTGGGAAGAGGAGAGGTATCAGTTTCAGGATTTCAGGTTTGGGAAATAGTGATCAAGGGACAACAGTGCTGAGAAGAAAATAGTACAGTAATTTGACTCCAAAGGCTACTGGAAAGTAGTTTGGGGCCTGACAAACTTGGGTCTGTCTAATATGTTAGAATTTCAAAGGTTTGAAGCAGTGGAATAATATAATCAAAACTGTTCGATTTGTAGTAGTTTATGTTGTAGGAGGCAGAGACTTGTTAAGAAAGGTGAGTAAAACCTGAATTTGGCAAGTCTGTAGTGGGAATGAAGAGGAGGGGAAGGATGAGGGCTAAAGGAATTTGTGAACCTTGGCATCTAATAGGTTTATAAGTACTTTTTGTCCCTGCATTCTAAGTGTCGAGAGGGTAGTGATACCATTAATGCAAGTCATCAAAAGCATATTTAGCAGAGAAGAAAATGTGTTTGATTTTTGAACAGGTTGAGTTTGAGTGAAGTGTGGAACAGTCATGTGGAAATTTTTGGCAAGCAGTTGAGTATGTAGGATCCAAACTTGGGAGCAACCAAGAGAGAAAGGGAGACATCCAGGAGTCACTTTGAGATGTGCCCTGGAGAAAATTGAAAGCGGGGAGGGAGAAGGAATTAGTACTTAATGTAACACCTATGGCATGTCAGGCACTTTATATAGTATACGTATCTCACTTAATAGAGATGTATTCCCACAACCCTACATAGTCATTCAATTATAGGTGAGGAAACTGATTTTCTAAGAAATTAAATAATAATTCAACCAAGGACACATTACTAATGGCAAAGCTGGAATGTGAATACAGATCTCTCCAATTGAATTGCTGCCTGATGATGATATTTTATGTAATACCAAGGGAGTAGTCACAGGTTAAAGACTTGGCCACTGAGGTGGGTCTCACGCCTGCAGTCCTAGCACTCTGGAAAGCCAAGTCAGGAGGATTGCTTGAAGGTCAGGAGTTCGAGATCAGCCTGACAAGAGTGAGACCTCATCTCTACTAAAAAAAAATAGAATTAGCTGGATGACTAAAAATAAAAAATATATATATAAATAAATTTTTAAAAAAAACCTTGGCCACTGAAATGTTTGAGGATAATAGGATTTGAAGTTTAGGGTTGAATGGTGATGGGATATAAGGATATAAGAGGTGGCAAAGGTAAAGTAGTGGTTAGAAGTTTGGTTTCAAGGGATAAAAAGGAAAAGTTGCTTCAAGGGCAAAGAGCAATTTACAGTGTGTCAGACACTGGTGCCGGGTAATTTGTATATATAGCATATATGAGGTTTTCCCCTTAGTGGTATTCAATCCCTGGTCTCTATTAGAGGCTTGAGCATTTTTGAGGTAGTGGAGAAAATACATCATATTTTAAAGCAGCAAGAGGGATGGTTAACTTGGACCAAAGTTGTGGATAAAAGGAAAGGGACAGATCAGAAACCCAGGTAAAAGAAGTCTATCTCTTATATAGAAGGAAAGGAGATGAGAAAGGTGAGGTTATTAGAGACGTCCATTTAACCAGAGTATTTGGAGAACTTTTATGGCAAGACAAGTACTTCAGTGTTGGGAAAGATGAAAAGTGAAAAAGAATCTGATCAATTATGGCCAATACTTACCTATGATCTGCTGTGTTACTTACACACTTTTTTTTTTTTCTTGAGACAGAGTCTAACTCTGTTGCCCCTGCTGGAGTGCCGTGGCAGCAGCCTAGCTCACAGCAACCTCAAACTCCTGGGCTCAAGCGATCCTTCCGCCTCAGCCTCCCAAGTAGCTGGGACTATAGGCATGCGCCACCATGCCCGGCTAATTTTTTTTCTATATGTATTTTTAGTTGTCCAATTAATTTCTTTCTATTTTTAGTAGAGACAGGTCTCGCTCTTGCTCAGGCTGGTTTCGCACTCCTGACCTTGAACGATCCTCCCTCCTTGGCCTCCCAGAGTGCTAGGATTACAGGCGTGAGCCACCACGCCCGGCCCACACTTCTTAATCTGAAGAGTTTAACTTTTGTTAAAGTTTGTGAAATGAGTAAAGGTTGTAGATTGTATTTTTAGTCACCCATTGATTGTATTTTTAGCCTTTAATCAATCTTCCCTAAATCTAAAAGAATATATCTTGCTTGCCCCTTTTTTTGCAGCATCTGTAATTTTAAGACATTTAAAGTAAAATAGTGCAGAAAAAATAAGTAAAACAGTAACAATTTATAGTTGTTACTATTTTATGTTTTTATTAAAAATAAAATATTATAAAGCCCTCCTTTCCTTTCATTACTACTCCAATCCCCCCTCCCAGCAGAGGCAATCAAATAATGAATTTAGTATTAATCTCTGTAGTCCAAAAGCATTATATGATATTCTGCATATGATATGCACAGGTGGTATGTTATGCATATTCCTTGGTGTGCTCTTTTTTTTTTTGCTCAAAGATTAATACTATATAAGATTTAGTTCATTTCTTCTGACAAACTGCAGTGAATTTTCTCAAACATGTCTCCTTGTGTACATGTGTAAGAGTTTGTCTAGAATAGCTGTTCCTGAACTTTCTGGGTTTTGACCTTTTAAAATTCTTCAATGTGAAGTACCACAGAGAGCTTTTGTATCAGTGTGTTCTGTCTATTGATATTTACTATATTGGAAATGTAAGAATTGTAAGCATTAAAAACAGTAAACTTCTGGCTGGGTGTGATGGCTCACGCCTGTAATCCCAGCACTCTGGGAGGCCCAGGTGGGAGCATCGCTCAAGGTCAAGAGTTCAAAACCAGCCTGAGCAAGAGCAAGACCCCGTCTCTACTAAAAATAGAAAGAAATTAGCTGGACAGCTAAAAATATATATAGAAAAAATCAGCTGGGCATGGTGGTGCATGCTTGTAGTCCCAGCTACTTGGGAGGCTGAGGCAGAAGATTTGCTTAAGCCCATAGTTTGAGGTTGCTGTGAGCTAGGCTGACGCCACGGCACTCCAGTACAGTCAACAGAGCAAAACTCTGTCTCCAAAAAAATAAATAAATAAACTCCTCATTACATGTTAACATTTTTAATGAAAAATAGTATTTCCAAAACAAAAATTAGTGGAAGAGTGGCATTATTTTACATTTTTGCAAATCTCATTTAAACTTTGGTTTAATAAAACCTGGATCCCCTCATATCTACTTTTTCATTTGGTCTCTTGCAATAACACACATCAGTTAGTCTCTGGAAAGCACTGCTGCATACTTGTGAGAAAATAAATGAAAAAGTGAAAAATGTCTTAGTATTAATGTGAAAATAGTTTTGACCTCACCACCAAAAAGAGACTCGGAGACCCCCAGGGGTCCTTGGATTACTTTTTGAGGACTGCAGTGCTGAGGTGATGTGCGTATATGCTACTTGCAGAGCAGGAAGAAAATTTGAGTACTTTAATATTCATTGCTATCTTTAAAATTGGACATAAATTACATTTTATGAATATTTAAGATCTGAATTGATGTTTGTACACTTATCCTGTTGAGCTGTCAGTCTTACCCCACCCCACCACATTATCCTAAAGGAAGAGTTGAGTTCCATATCTCAGTGGGGAGCTTGCTTCTTCCTATTTTCGCTGTAAATTGTTTTGTGTGACTGTTGTGTATTTTACCTGTTGATTACTAGGCATGATTGTCATCTAGAATTTAGCTCATCTAATAAGGATGCCCGGTTAAGAATTTTTTTTTTTTTAACCTGGAATAGTAAGCTTTAGTTTTTGATTGTTCCTTTCTTCTGTGAAAGGCCTAAGAAATAGACACGTTCTTCACTGTGTGGAAGAGATATAGAGGAGGACTAGGTCAGCAATTGAAGGAAAATTGAAGGTTTCCCTTGCTCGCCAAATCGGACCATGTTGTGCTGTTAATCACAAGAGTTTTCAAATATTGAAAGTTGGTTATATGTAGTTTTCTTTCTCTGTTCTTTCTTGACTCTCAGGGAATTCTTAATCTCTAGCAACAGCTGAGGTCTGCCTTTACAGTGAGCAGAATTAAGCTGGTTCTTCAGAGTTTTCTGTAGCAGCATTTATCACTGATGTTCTTGTTGAAAATATTCCCTCTCCCTAGCCTGTCATTTTGTCTAGTATACTGTTGCAGAAAAAATTACATGAACACAAGGAAATGATTCAGAAGAAAAATCAGAATAATGGGAAAGTTGGTTTATAAGTCTTTTGAAACAATTCAGGTTAAAACTGTACCTAATTATAGAAAGTTGACAAAATGGTAGTCCTTTTTGTTTTGTTTTGTCTTGTTTTACCAGATACAAATCGTCAGTTCTCTGCCATGGAGCACAAGTGAACATAATTTACCTCGGCATTCTAGGTAACTTTTCTATAGATATCTGCACACATTAAAATCTCATTTTAAATATACCTTGATAACATAGGATACATAATAAAAACATGCAGATTCAACATTTGTATATTGCTAAAACTTGGTAGTAACCACAGCAACAGTTTAAAACTTAGAGTCTCAATGAACTAGATATTTTGGGGGAAGAAATATCTTACCCCTGATGTTATTTACAATTGCCAGTGCTTGATGATCGTAAAAGAACAAAATGACTAAAAGCTTTATTATTATATCTAGAGTCTTGATAGTTCATCTACTTACTGCCTGCATTTGGGTGGACTGCTCCTGCAGTCCCACTCTAGGTATGTTATTGCATTAAAGAGTAATCGTTGATCAACCCAGTAGTCTGTAACTCTCCTTCTGCACTATCCTCAATATATCTTTATGCACTTTACCATGAGTATTCCACTTTATTTTGTCCTTTTGATGACTTTGTCAGAGCTAAGTTTTAGTTGAAGTAGAATTACATTATATCCTGCTTAAAAGAAACCTATAATATAGAAATTTACTGTAATATGCCTTTGAAGCCTTTAGGAAACAGACAAAATATTTCTTAAGCTTTGATGGCCATATGTCACCTAGTTGACCTTAATAAAAGATGCTGAATGATAAATCATTTTAGAAAGGACAGCCAAGTTTGGGGTTCAGTTGAAGATAATATCCAAATCTTTGTAAAGGTGTTTCGTCACTATCTAATTTAACAAATTTGTAAGTGCATACTTTATAAAGTTAATATAAACTTTAAAAAGTTAATTTTTAAATAAAAAAATAAAATGTCCAAAATAGACAAATCCATAGAGACAGAAAGTAGATTATTGCTTGGCAGGGAGAGAAATGGGGAGTGACTGTGCTAATGAATATGGAATTTCTTTGGGGATGTTGAAAATACTCTAAAATAGTGTGACAGTTGACCAACTCCAACTATACTAAAAAACACTGAATTATACATGTTAAAAGGGTGAATTGTATGGTGTATGAATTATATCTCAAGGCTGTTGTAAAAAACACAAACATTAGGTTGTACCATACCATTTTCATTGTTTTCTTACTTGATCTGATTTTCTGTCAGATTGAAAACGGTATCCGGTAGGTACTGCATGGCTTTGTAAATTATTTTGTTGATCCTGAATCCTAAATTTATTCAAAGGATATCTTTAGTTTTGACACACTATTTTAAGAAGTAATACAGTGGGGACAGTTCAGGGGAATTACAAGAAAAGATCCTTTAAGTAACAAGCAGGTGCCAGCTAATAGGTTAGGTGTTTTATGTATTTCTTTGCATTCTTTCCACTTTAAAGAAAACTAGAGAGAGATTGTGAATAGTCCAAGATCACAGAGTGTAAAGGAGGCAGTTGTGAGATTTGACTCAATCCTTAAGAGCTGGAGTCTTGTCCACAGCCCCACATGGCTGCTCTGAAGTTTTTTGAGCCGCTGATCTTTGTCTACTGGACTGTTCATGGGGAAAGAGGTCTCAGTGAACAACTTTTGTACATTTGAAGCATGGTAGCAAGTGATAGTGTAAAAATAGTGTATAGTTTTAGAAGGACTTGTCAAAGTTTAAGTCACCTACCATAATGCAATAGGTACAATCAACATTTAAAACTTTCTTTGTTTTTTTTTTTTTTTTTTTTGAGACAGAGTCTCACTCTGTTGCCTGGGCTAGAGTGCCGTGGCGTCAGCCTAGCTCTCAGCAACCTCAAACTCCTGGGCTCAAGCGATCCTTCTGCCTCAGCCTCCCGAGTAGCTGGGACTACAGGCATGCGCCACCGTGCCTGGCTAATTTTTTTCTATATATTTGTAGTTGGCCAATTAATTTCTTTCTATTTTTAGTAGAGATGGGGTCTTGCTCTTGCTCAGGCTGGTTTTGAACTTCTAACCTTGAGCCATCCTCCCGCCTGGGCCTCCCACAGTGCTAGGATTAC
>CAUYRT010008764.1:0-59725 GCA_963574885.1 Lepilemur ruficaudatus | reverse complement strand
AAGTTAAAGATTTTTAAAAAATTGAAAATATTACAGGGATACAAATATTTTTAGTTACATGGATCACTTTTATAATGTTTGAGTCAGAGTTATAAGTCTGCCCATTACCCAGATAGTGTTCATTGTACCCATTAGGTAGGTTTTCGCTCATCCCCTCCTCCCACCTTGCCCCTGCTTGATTTCTGTTGAGTTTTACTTCCCTCTTTGCACATGTGTGCTCATTGGTTAGTTCCAATTTAATAGTGAGTACATGTGGTGTTTGTTTTTAAATTCTTGGGATACTGCACTTAGGATAATGGACTCCAGATCCATCCAAATTGTTGTAAAAGGCACTAAGTCATCCTTTTTCATGGATGAGTAGTATTTCATGGTATACATATATCACATTTTGTTAATCCACTCATGAATTGATGGGCACTTGGGTTGATTCTACATCTCAGCAATTGTGAATTGTGCTGCAATAAACACTCGAGAGCAAGTGTCTGTTTGATAAAATGACTTCTTTTCTTTTGAGTAAAGCCAGTAGAGGGATTGCTGAGTCAAATGGTAGATTCCTTGAAGTATCTCCATTCCATTTTCCATAGAGGCGGTACTAATTTTACAGTCCCACAAACAGTATAGAAGTGTTCTTTTCTCTCTGCATCCTACCAGTATCTATTGTTTTTGGACTTTTTAATAAAAGCCATTCGAGCTGTGGTAAGGTGATATTTCATTGTGGTTTTAATTTGCATTTCCCTGATGATTAATAACATTGAGCATTTTGTCATATGTTTATTGGCCATTTATCTAGCTTCTTTTGAAAAGCCTCTGTTTGTGTCTTTTGCCCATGTTTTGATGGAGTTGTTTGATTTTTTCTTGCTGATTTACTTGAGTTCTTTGTAGATTCTGGTTATTAGCCCTTTATAGGATGCATAGCTTGTGAATATTTTTCTCCCATTCTGTAGGTTGTCTATTTCCTCTGTTGATTTTTTCCTTGGCTGTGCAGAAGCTTTTAAATTTAATCAAGTCCCATTTGTTTATTTTTATTGTTGCTGTGATTGTCGTTGGGGCCTTCTTCATAAATTCTTTGCCTAGGCTGATGTCTAGAAGAGGTTTTCCGATGTTTTCTTCTACTATTCTTATGGTTTCATGCCTTACATTTAAGTCTTTTATACATCTTGATTAATTTTTGTGAGTGGTAAAAGATATGGATCCTGTTTCATTCTTCTGCATGTGGCTATCCAATTCTCCCAGCACCATTTATTGAATAGGGCTTCTTTTCCTCAGTGTATATTACTGTCTGCATTGTCAAAGATCAGTGGGCTGTATGTGGATGGTTTTATGTCTGAGTTTTCTGTTTTGCTCTATTAGTTGATGTCTCTATTTTTGTACCAATATCATGCTGTTTTGGTTACTATAACCTTGTGGTATAATTTAAAGTCTGGTAGGTAATGTGATACCTCCAAAATTGTTCTTTTTGCTTAAGATTGCTTTGGCTATTTGGGCTCTTTTCTGGTTCCAAATGAAGCATAGAATTATTTTTTCTAGGTTTGTGAAATATGATGTTGGTATTTTGATGGGGATTTCATTGAATCTGTAGATCACTTTGGGTAGGATGGACATTTTAACAATGTGGATTCTACTGATCCATGAGCATGATGTGTTTTTCCATTTGTTTATATCATCTGTAATTTCTTTACTCAGTGTTTTGTAGTTCTCTTTGTAGAGGTCTTTCACTGCCTTAGTTAAGTATATTCCTAGGTATTTTATTTTCTTTGTAGCTATTGTGAATGGTATTGAGTCTTTGATTTGACTCTCACCTTGACTGTTATTGGTGTATAGGAAAGCTACTAATTTGTGTATACCAATTTTGTACCCTGAGCCTTTTCTGCATTTGTTTATCAATTCCAGGTGTCTCCTGGTGGAATCTTTGGGGTTTTCTAGATACAAGATCATCATCAGCAAAAAGCAATAGTTTGACCTCCTCTTTCCCAATTTGGATACCCTTAATTTCTTTCTCTTGCCTGATTGCTCTGGCTTAATACTTCCAATATTATGTTGAATAGGAGTGATAACAATGAGCATCCTTGTCTTGTGGGAATGCTTTCAACTTTTCCCCATTCAGTATGATGTTGGCTGTGGGTTTGTCATATATGGCTTTTATCATTTTGAGATATGTTCCTTCTATGCTTAGTGTGTTGAGTATTTTTATCATTAAAGGGTATTGAATTTTGTTGAATGCTTTTTTTGCATCTATTGAGATGATTATACGATCTTTGTTTTTGCTTCTGTTTATGTGGTGAATCACATTTATTGATTTACATATCGTGAACCATCCTTGCATCCCTGGAATGAAGCCCACTTGGTCATGGTGGATTATGTTTGTGATGCACTGTTGAATTTGGTTTGCTAGTATTTTACTGAGGATTCCTGCATGTGTATTCATAAGGGATATTAGTTCATAGTTTTATTTTTTGTTGTTGTTGTCTTCTTTCCTGGCTTTGGTATCAAGGTAATACTAGCTTCATAAAATGAGTTCAGGAGGATATCTTCCTTCTTGATGTTATGGAATAATTTCTACAGTATATGTACCAACTCTTCTTCATAGGTCTGATAAAATTCGGCTGTGAATTCATCTGGTCCAAGGCTTTTTTGTGGTGGAAGATTGTTTTTTATTGCTGCTTTACTCTCATTACTCATTTTTGGTCTTTTCAGCAGTTCTATTTCTTCCTGATTGTGTCTTGGGAGATTGTGTAATTCCAGGAATTTGTCCATTTCTTCTACATTTTTGAGTTTATGTGATTGAGATTTTCATAGTTTGTATGAATTTGTTGTGTGAATTTGTATTCACAAATTGTATTTTGTGGCTGGGCACGGTGGCTCACGCCTGTAATCCTAGCACTCTGGGAGGCCAGGGCAGGCAGATCATTCAAGGTCAGGAGTTCAAAACCAGCCTGAGCAAGAGTGAGACCCCTGTGTCTACTATAAATAGAAAGAAATTAATTGGCCAACTAAAAATATATGGAAAAAATTAGCCGGGCATGGTGGCACATGCCGGTAGTCCCAGCTACTTGGGAGGCTGAGGCAGGAGGATCACCTGAGCCCAGGAGTTTGAGGTTGCTGTGAGCTAAGCTGATGCCATGGCACTCTAGCCTGGGCAACAGAGTGAGACTCTGTCTCAAAAAAAAAAAAGTATATTTTGTATTTCTGTGATAGCAGTTGTAATATCTCCTTTTTCATTTCTGATTGAGCTTATTAGGGTCCTTTCTTTTTTATTTTTGGTTAATCTAGCAAGAGATCTATAAATTTTATCTTTTCAAAGAACCAACTTTTTGTTTCATTGATTTTCTGTACTGTTTTGTTGTTTTCAATTTCTTTTTGTTCTGTTCTGATCTTAGTTATTTCTTCTCTTCTGCCAGCTTTGGATTTGGTTTGTTCTTCTTTTCTAGTTCCTGGAGACATGTCATTAGATTGTTAATTTGTGATCTTTCTGTCTTTTTGTTGTAGGAACTTAAGGCTATGAATTTTCCCATTAGGACTACTTTTGCTGAATCCCATAAATTTTGATAGCTTGTATCCCCTTTGTCATTCAGTTTGAGGAATCTTTTGATTTCCATCTTAATTTCATCATTAACCCAATAATTGTTCAGCAACAGGCTGTTTAATTTCCATAACTTAGTGTAAAGTTGGGTGTTTCTCTTGGAGTTGATTTCTGGTTCTATTCCACTGTGATCTGAGAAGATATGCAGCATGATTTCTATCTTTTTTAATTTGTTAAGACATGTTTTGTGGCCTAGGATATGATCAATCTTAAAGAATGTTCCATGTGCTGATGAAAAGAATGTATATTCAGTAGTTTTTGGGTAAAATGTTCTGTAGATGTCTGTTAGGTCCATTTCTTCTAGAGGACTATTTAAGTCCAGTGTTCCTTTATTTATAATATTTTCTTTTTCTTTTTTTTTTTTGGAAACAAAGTCTCACTCTGTTGCCCAGGCTAGAGTGCTGTGGCATCAGCCTAGCTCACAGCAACCTCAAATTCCTGGGCTCAAGGGATCCTCCTGCCTCAGCCTCCCAGGTAGCTTGGACTACGGGCATGCGCCACCATGCCAGGCTAATTTTTTCTATATATTTTCAGTTGTCCAGCTAATTTATTTCTATTTTTAGTAGAGACAGGGTCTCACTCTTACTCAGGCTCGTCTTGAATTCCTGACCTTGAGAGATCTTCCCGCCTCGGCCTCCCAGAGTGCTAGGATTACAGGCATGAGCCACCGTGCCCTGCTGATTTATAATATTTTCTGCTTGGATGATCTGTCCAGTTCTGTCAGTGGGGTGTTCAAGTCCCTAGCAATTAAGATGCTGCTATTTCATCTCTTTGCTTAGATATAATAGGGTTTGCTTTAAAAATTTTGGCACTAGAAGTTAAGGATTTTATTTGTAAAACAGCTCTATAAGAAACTCAAAGATATTTTGAATTACTAAAAGAACTAAAATTTACGTACCCTCCCTTTTTGTTATTTGTTTTGTCTGAGATGTAAAAACAAATAAATGGACATCTATAGCTTAACTCAAGCAATATATCAGCTTCAAGATGAACAATATTAAGCACATTGGCAAGGGGTTTTCATGCAAAATAGACCATCACCTTCCAGGACTAGAAGCATATAAAAACAGTGGCATTAATGAATAGGTATATATTGAGTGTTTATGCAATATTAGCCTGAGGAAAAAAGTGGCAGCTGGGAGTGGGGTCTTGAGAAGTGGCTAAAAATAAAAGTATGAGTGAAAGACCTTCTCCTGAGAAAGTTTACTGCCATTCTAACAGAAACTAATAGTTTCAAATGCATTGTTTCAAACTTCAAAGCACTTAGAACTACATGGGAACTCTTTCAAAAACAAATATCAAATTTGCTAAAAAAATAAAAACATATACTCTCCCCCAAAATAAAACCTATAGCAAACATCAATTCAATAGCTAAAAATTAGAAGTATTAACTTTAAAATGAGAAACAAGATAAAAATGATTGATATCATCACTTATCTTCACATTATATAGGATATCAAAGCCAGTGAAATAAAAAAGATAAAGGAAGTAAAAAGCATGAGAATTGGAAAAGAAAAAACAATCATTATTATTTACAGAATACATGATTGTATATATAAAAAGCTCAAAAGAATATATAAAGTGTTAGAACTATGAAAATATTTTTAACAAAATAACTGAATATAAGATTATTAGTGTGAAGATCAATATAAAAGAGCCAATTGTACTTTTATATACCAGGAATATACCTATAGAATATATAACTTTTTAAAATACCACTTTAAAAACCAACAATAGAAAAAGTTGTGTGAACAAATTTAGCAAAAGCTTTGCAAGATTTCTATGAAGAAAAATATAACACTTTACTGGAAGGTATGAAAGATGACTTAAATAAATTAAAGATATACCATGCTCATGGACTCTATGAACATGTATATATTGTAACAAGGTCAATCATGCTCAACTTGTTCTATATATTTAACTCCAATCACAGTCCAATAAGGTTTTTATGAGATATTAAAAGCAAACTTTTAAAAATCACATATAGATTAATACATGGATAGAGAAATGGATGGTTATATGACAAAGCAATATAATAAAATGTTAATTATAGAACCTAGGTGGTAGGTTCATGGATGCTTGTTTACTATAAAATTCTTTCAACATTATTTTTGATTTTGCATAATTAAATGTTGAGAAAAAATCATATGGAAAAGCCAAGAACTAAGAATAGCCCAGATGCTCATGAAAAAGAAGAATCAAGTGTTTTACCCCAGGGTAAACTTTGGATAAAAGTTATAATAATTAAGACAATGTGGTATTGGTGTAGAAACAAACAAATGAATCAATGGCATATAATAGGGAGCAGGCATTTATGAAAAGCTGATTTATGTCAGATATGACATTATAGAAAAGGATAAACTATTCAATAAATAGTGTGAGGAAATTGATTATCTGATGGAAAAGAATAAAAATGTTAAAGATAAAACTTTTAGAAAAATGTATGAGAATATCTTTTAAACATCTTTATAAAATGAAAAGTTTTTAGAAAATATGACAAAAAATATAACCCATAAAGGAAAAGACTAATCAATTTTATTTCATTAAAATTAAAAACTGCAGTTCAACAAAAGATGGCATTAAGAGAGTAAAAGATTGTTCCACAATCTGGAAGGAGTTCTTTTCTTTTCATATAACCAAGAACAGATTAATATCCATATTTCATAAAGTACTCTTATAAATCCTTGAGAAAAAGACAAATAACCTTACAGAAAACAAAGGCAAAAGACACAAATAGGCATTTCACAGGAGGTGAAGCATGAATAGATCATAAATCTGTTAAAACATGTTCAAATTATTGGTTGTAGGTAAAATGCAAATTAAAACCACAATGATACTCCATTTCATACAGACTGGATTGGAAAACATTTATAATTCTCACACCATCATATGTTGGTGAGAATGTGGAGTATCAGGACTTTTACAATAATTATTGGAAGTGTAAATTGGTACAACCATTTTGGAAAACAATATGACATTAGCTAATAAAATAAATTTTACAAATCTGTTATGACCCAGCAAATCCATTCCTAAGCTTACATGCTAGAAAACCTCTTGCTTATGACAAATGTACATGAATTTCACAGCAGCATTGTTTGACATAATAAAAACTTAAAAACAACCCAAATTTCTATTACAGTAGAATAGATAAAATAGTGGTTTATTTATATAATTGAATACTATATAACTGTGAAAATATATGAAGTATGACCACATATATCTCAAAAACATAATGTTTAGTGAACAAGACAACAAAAAATATATAGTAAAACCACTTGCAAAATGTTCACAACTGATAAGATTAAATAATATATTATTTAGGAGCTTATAGAAACTAAAAAGATAAGCAAAACATTATTATTATAAAATTTATGGGAGTAGAGGGATGAGGATAAAATTTGTAATAAGCATAAAGGGATAAAGATAATGACCTATTTTTTAATCGTGTGATACGTGTATGAATGTTCATTTTATTAATATTTGTAAAACTCAGTACATACATACTACTTTATATTTGATATAATTTATAAATTAAAAAAATTTAAGGCAAGTGCAGAAGCGTCAAGAGAAGTAAAAATCTAAAAGATGTAACAAAGTAGAAGGAATAAGCAAACTCCTTTGGAAATATTAACATTTTTAGTGGCCCTCAACTTTAAAAGAAACAAGCAAAACAAAGGTGGCACTGGCTTATACTGCACTGTAGTAAATTTGCTAAACCTTCTGTAAGGTATAATATAGGAGCTTAAAAACCACACAGGACTTCATAAAGACTTCTCTCCCAAAAATGTGTAAATTATGGTTAAGTGTATCTTTCTGTCCAAGGAAAAAGAGCAAGGGAGCAGAAATTATGACCAAATATCTTTTTTTCCTCACTCCCTTCCTTTTTTCTTTCCTTGTGCTGTTTACTTTCTTCCTTCTTCCCTTCCTTCCTTCCTTTTTCTTCCCTTCCATTTTTCTTCTCTCCCTCCTTCCATCCATCCTTTCGCTCTTTCCTCCTATATTAGTTTTCTATTACTGCATAACAAATTATAAAAAACTTAGCAGTTTAAAACAAATCAAAACAAATTTATTATTTCACAATTTCTGTGGGCCAGAAACCCAGGAACAGATCAACTGGGTCCTCTGCTGAGGGTCTCACCAAACTGCAAGCAACATGTCAGCTAAGAGTCTGAGCTCATGTATGACTCAGCATTCTTTTCCAAACTTATTCAGGGTGTTGGCAAAATTTAGTTCCTTGCGGCTATAGGTGTGAGCTCCCAGTGTTCTTGCTAGGTGTTGGCTAGGGCTGACTCTCAGCACATGGAGCTTCCCTAAGGTCCTAGATATCTGGCCTTCCTACAGCAGGCAGCTTACTTCTTCAAAACCAGCAGGAGAATCTCTCTCATGCTTTAACACATTAACTGTCATGTGAGTTGTATTTAACTCATGCTAGTTTTGAGCCGGGGGCCTCGTGAAGCATATATAAATGTCCACGAAATGGCATCAATGTTTCATCAGTACATATTTCCTTATCTGGAACTACAGCAACCTGAAACCTTTCAAGCAGACAATCAAGAAGTGGCTGATCTTGAAGAGACAGTCACCAGCAGGATATTCTTCATTGTTAGAGAAATGCCACATTCTGAGAAGCATTTCAAATCAGTTACATGATATAAGCTTTTTCACTGATTGTCATACAAAATGTTTTTTGACCAATAATCCAGAAGTCTTGGCTTCTTGCTAAGGCCCATCCAAAACAATGCTCCCCAAAATCACAAATTTTTCATTAAATTAGAAAGGATCATTTTGTTTTCAAAGTTTTTATTCTATTTTTATAATAAAATGCTGTGGCCCCAAGGGAAAAAAATATTTTTTTCTAGTGTGGCAGTCAATGTGTTAAATCTCTCTAACTTCTCTTAAGAGTTCACCTGATTAGGTCAGGCCCTTCTCGGATAATCTCCCTTTTGATTAACACAGATTCAACTGATTAGGAACCTCAATTACAGCCAGAAATCACAAAGTATTTAAGATACCTGCAGCATAGAGTGACAGACAGCATTGAGTAGGAGAAAACCAGAGAAATAAAGGCTGAGTCACAAATGATTTTGCAAACCACATATGAAATGCAGCCTTCATCCTAGCCAATTGGAAGCCATTGAAGGATTGAAGGTTTTTAAGATCAAAAATGGTAGAATCAAACAGTCAGATCTGCATTTTAGAAAGATGGCTAAGAAAGATGGTAAGAAAGAGATAGAAGGAGGGTGATTCACAAACAAGTATTTGTGGAAAGAAAGGAGAGCATATGACAAAAATAACTCTAGAAGCTACCCCCAAAATACTACAGCATGTTCTCAGAAATTCTTTAATTTGAAAAACAATTACTGGGCATCTATTCTATGCCCAGAGGGAAAATTTATAACCAGAAAAAAAGACATGTGTCTCTCCTGATCTAGCCTGCTACAAACGTGTACAAATGGCTTCTGATAAAATAGTTGAGAGAGAGCAAAAGTCAAATGCCAAAGAGGATAACATGTCAAGGAGAAGTTTAGCACAGCAAAATCTATACCACATCTTCACCCATAGTTTCCAGTTTGGATAAAATGTCATTCTTTTTTTTTTTTTTTTTTGTCTTTATTGAAGTGTTAGTACTCGCCATCAAATTGGTATTGACTGATTGACACTAAAATGTCATTCTTAAACTTCCTCAAAGTCAAAGGGATATAGGACACTTGGTCAGATACAAAGTCCTTGTGTCCACAGGATAAATTGTTCAGGAGAAGAACGAACATTCCAGAGAGTGAGATTGAGCAAAACCTTTCACACGGATCCTCTGTGTTATTTTTAGTAGTACAGTATGAGCCAGAAGAGGTCAGAACAGAGGAGTGACCTGTGCATAGTTGGGTTTGCTGGAACAGGTCCCCTAATGAAGGAAAACAGAACATAGCTCTGCAGAGAGGAGGGGCAAATCCTAGGAATGAATTTATCTTTACATGAGGTGTTCGATTACTTCTCATTCATGCTGTCAAAGGGCTTAGGGGTTATCTTGTGATTGGAGCACCCCACATGTATAGTAAATTGCTAACTTCATCTCTTAACTGACTTGTAAATCTTGAATCTTTTCAAGGATTAAGTACTCACTAAATTCATTTATCAAAATTAAAACTAGGTTTTCAGAATGCTGCCCTCCAAATCCCAAGAAACTATGAAAGGTTAACCTTTTGCCGATCTTTCCAGGCTGAACTCCAGTGGGTAGCATCAACACAAGTGATTAATAGGGGATATCTAAGGTCTGGGGGAGATACTGACAGACATTTCCCTCATAAGATGGCATAAGTCAGCTACGAATCAACCTAAGAAAACAGACACCCTGATACTCTTCATAAACAATGAAATATTTCCAATTAATATTTAGAACCACCATGGGAATTCTGTTTCGCACTAGTACCAGAGGTTTTCACAAGTGTCTCAGATCCGCTCAGTGTTGCCAAACATCATTTACTAACTCAGCCTTTTTTAATCATACTAGAAGCATCAATAGCAGCAGCAGAACAAAACCTCAAATCCAGAGTGAATTAGTCATAGCTTTTCTGTGATGCTGTTTTGTAAAAAGGACTTTAGCTAACATTTCTTATCCTGGGAGCCCCTGCACCATTTGAGTTGTTTGCAGTCTATATGCAGTCTGTATGCAGTTTATATGCAGTCTGTATGCAGTCTATATGCAGTCTGTATGCAGTCTGTATGTTTGTCATGGAGAAGCACACTCCTCTCTGTCTTCTTTCTCCCTTGTCTATTTACAGCTTGTGGTGCTATCTTGAGGCCTTGGAGGCATTTCATCCAAATATCCACCTTCACTCAAAATGTTCCAACATCTTCCCAGTACAATCCTTGACATTTTCTCTTTCCTCCCTGAGTGGCACATACTGTGAACCTGCTTCTTCTTCATCTGAAATGGCAGCTGGGCTGGTTAATGGTCCCTCAGATTCTCTACCTCCATTTCTCCTCTAAAACAAACTCCTTGCCTCAGTTCTCAACAGGTCTGATGATGCCCTAAAGAAAGTGCCACCAAGACTTTGCTACCCACTGAAGGGTACATGTTAGACCCAGATGGAGGTGTAAAATGGCATGTGCCCTATCACACAGTATTCCCAGATTCTCTTAATTATACTTTATGGAGTTATTCCTTTTGAATTCTCTCAACCAGTGGTGAGCAATCTTTTCTTTTTCCCTTGGGGGCTACTAGCTTGCAGTATAATCATTTAACTGGGAATTATAAGAATACAGGTCATACTAATTCCATTCATTTTACAAGCATCTGGGAAAGCTAGCATTACTGAGCATTTATGGGTACCATGCACTACCTGAAACATTTTATATGCATAATTTCCACCAGTCTTTACAACAATTCTGTGAGATATGTTCAATTACCAATATTTATTTAAACAGGAGAAGACTGAGGCACTGCGAGTGTGAGTAACGTGCCCAGAGCTAGTGTGTGGCAAGACCAGGAGTCAGCCCCTGGTCTGTCTGGCCACAAAGCCTGGGTCGTTTTCATTCATGACTGCCTTCTCTTTCACCAGCCCTGCGGTAGGTCCTGGAGTCACACAGGTACATAAGCTGATCTTTCTGTTCCAGCCACACCTGGGGCTTACATTGCAAGAAAAACATGTTAAATGCTATTGCAGAGCTAAGAACAGAGTGCTGGTCCGGCATGAAGGATGGGGATAGCTAACACAGCCTAGAGGATTGAAGAAATCCTCCCCAGAGGAGTGACATTTGAGCCATGAACGTGATGGAGAGTATTCAAAGCAGAACAGGCAACGTACTAAAGCTCAGTGTTAGAAAAGGGCACGTACCAGAAAAGACAAGAAGCTTGACATGATGGCAGTAGAGGCTGGGAGAGTGGAGGGTGGAAGAGGAGGAGAGTGACAGGAGATGGAAAAGGTTAAGTTAGGCCCTACTTGCAGTGCTTAGAAGTCTAGATATTATTTTTCAGGCAAAGGAGCACCTCGCTTTTGAGCAAAAGTATTGCATTATTAAGGCTGACTTTTGAGTTTTTTTTTTTTTTTTAGGAACACTAGCCTAAAAGTGGAAGTGCGGGGAATGGAGAGCAGTAGAGAGAAAGACCAGAAGCAGAGGCACCTGTTTGGAAGCCAGGACAAAAGTGACAACAGGACAGGAGAGGGCCTGGGGCAGACCAGTGTCAGTACAAATGGGAAGGAGGGGCCAGGCAAGATACATGTCGAAATAGCTCCACGCCACTTATCACAATCTTCTATGTCATACATTTACTTATTGATTTGTTTATTTTCTGTCTCCCACTAGGTTGTAAATTCCATGAGAGCAGGGATTTTTGCTGAATCCCTAGTGCCGAGGACACCGTCTCATAGAATCTCCATAAATATATTTAGAAGAAATGAAGTCAGCTCAAAGGAATTGAGGGATTGATTGGATTTAATAGATGAGAAAGTTAGATGCCTGAGGGACAAGTACAATATCTAGCCTGGGAGACTGAATGGATGGAGATGGAGATCGAGAATACAAGACAGAACAGTTTTGAGGGATCTATGGGATTCCAGATTGACATATGTTGCAGGAAGTTTAGAGTTTGAGACTGAAGCATGAGAGAGAAGACTGGTTTCAGAGACGATGGTGTCATCAATGCAGAGTTAGAGGTGGTGCTGAATAAAACCAGGCAGGGCCTACAAGGAGAACAGGGGAGGGGAAGAGGAGGAGGGAAACCGCAAGCAAACACAAAATTTAAGAAATAGGAGAAGCCAACAAAAGAAACAAGGAAGAGAACTGAGAGAGAACGGTGCTCCTGGAAACACCACAGAGCGTCCTAAAAAGCAGAGTGGGTACATTTGGGGATACTCGGGCTATAAGCCATTTGTATTTGGAAATTAGATGATCATTAGACTCTTTACAGAGAGCATTCTGGGGCATGGAGCTGAGGGCTAAATGCAAATTGTTGAAACTTACACAGGAAGTAGGAATAAGACTACCACCAGCTCTCCGCCCCCTTTGTGCAAACTAGAAAAAGGTACCCCTTGCTGGCAGAGACACCAGAGCACACCAGGTGGCAGTAAATCGCCACCTCCCCTGAGCCCAGTACCTTCCAGTGGGGCACAACCTGCCCAACATCATGCACTGGTCCTTGCTAAGAATTATGCAAGGAGTTATTTTAGAATAGTGAGACCAGAATGCAAGGACCAGCAGAGAACTCAACCTAAGATAAAGGAGAAGAGACAGCAAAAGGAGCACAGTGCAGGAGGAAATGGGAAAAAAAATATATACCTTGGAGTTTAAGGAGCATGGTAAATGTTTGAAACAGAAGCAAATAAAATGTATTAGAGGGAAGAAAAATGATGATCCAATCCATGTTGATAGTTCACCTGAGACTGGAGACTGATGCTACAAATTCACAGCGATATAATTTTTTTTCCTGCAATGTTCAGAAGCCGAGCAATAGGAAAAAAGAAATTAAGTGGTTAGCTCCATCTTAACTTTTTTTTGACAAATTTATTGAAATATAATTTACATTGCATGCTATTACTCCATTTTAAGTGAACAATTAAATGATTTTTAGTAAATTTACCAAGTTGTACAGCTATTCACATAAATCACTTTTAGAAGATTTCCTTCCCGCTATTAAGTCCCCTAATTCCCATCCCCAACTGCATTTCAAGCATGCCCCTCCCCATCACAGTGCTCACCACATCCCTCAACTGTGAGTCTATCCCCTAAACCCCCGAAACCCTGGTGAACACCACCACCATTTGAGCACCGTACTGTTAATCAGTCAGTACCAATTTGATGGCGAGTACATGTGGGGCCCATTCTTCCGGTCTTATGTCACCTCACTTCAAATAATGGGCTCGAGCTCGAAGGCATCTTAACTTTTTTAAAAAAAATTACCAACTGCTTCACCACCCATTTTAAAAGTTGATAGCAATTAGAAAAATCCAGACTGTGGGAAACTGCAGAAAAAACGCTTAATTTCCTCAACAAATAAATTGCAAGTTGAAAAAAAAAAAGAGGGAGAGAAAGTGGGAATCTATAGAATAAAAAGTATTAAGAGAAAAATCAACCAATCACAATATGTGGACTTTATGTGAATACTGATTCAATAGACAAATTATAAAATAATTTTTCATTGATGTGAAAGGGCAATTGGAAATTTGAATATTAGCTAGATTTTGTAATACGAAGGGAGAATTGTGAATAGTTTTAGGCACAATGTACCGGCATTGTGGTTATCTCCATGAATGAGAGATATATACAAATATATTTACAGATGAACCTGTTACAGAACTGGGCCTTGCTTCCAAATAATATGGGAAGCAGGAAAGTGAGCTACAGGTGAAATAAGGGAGGTCACGAACTGAAAACTGTGAAGCTGGATGAGAGGCGCGTAGCTTTCATTCTACTAGTCTGTGCATTTTCCTATAGGTTTCAATTTTTCTGTAATAAATTTTGTTTACTGTAGTGACAAAACTGAATTCTACTCAGTGAATAATGGAAAATTTACATTAGTACTAATGATGCCCGGTTAAGGAGACAAGATGAGAAATGAAAGAGAGGAAAGTAATTTAAAAGAAGGATACATAAATCTGAAAAGGCTGAAACATTCAAAAGACTAAAACAGAGAGAGCTGAAGGCATAAACACAAACAGAAAAAGAGGCGGCAACCAGAGCGGAAGCCACGCGGATTCCAAGACAGACTTGTGAAGTTACACTGCCACCTTGTGGCCTTTTAGGATATTGCCCCTAAATACTCAAACGATGATGGTTTTTTCCCCACCTGCAAGCATCTGTGGGGATCGCGTGCCTGTACTTGGGCCAGGTATAACCCTGTTCCAGGCCACACCTAAGCTTTAGTCTGGAGGTTTCTTATTTGTGATATAAACTTTCTTGATTCTTCTAGTATCTTCAGAGTCTACTTACACTCGTTGTCACAAGGTCTCAAAATTTACTAAGCTTTGTTGTCCCGGGTTTCCCATTTTATATATTCTGGGTTAACTCCTTAATTTGGTATTTCGGGACTTTATGGGAAAAAAAATCCGGTTCACCTTGTGCAAATCCTTAATGGTTTTTTGCCTTTGGTTTTACAGTATGTTTTTCACCATTATATCTCCAGCCTGACAGCTCTTAATTTCCAACTCCTTTATTTCCTTGAGCATTCTACTCACCTTTCTCTTACCTTCTCCAACTCCATAGAAGTTATTTTTCTTACAGCATGTGACAGAGCAGCCTAATCTCCTCATATGGCAGAGCACCACGAGACAGGAAAGGATTGGACTGTGGAACCAAAGGGAATCAATGTGTGGCTAAAATGGCCCGCTATTCAGCCAGATGACCCAAGCCAGAACATCCGACTTCTCTCATACTCAGCAGCCCAAATAGCCCAGTACTGTTACTATCGCCCTACATTATCCTTTAGATTCACCCTCCTGTGCATCCACTCTCCTCCTGTGGGTGCTCTTGCTGTCCTTGTCTCTGGTGCAGACTGATGCCCTAGACTCCTAGCGAGCCCCCTGCTTCCAGTCCATAGCCCCTTCCCCATGGACCCTCCACATGGCATGCAGTGACTTCTCCAAAATGCACATCTGGTCATGTGACTCTCTGCCTAGCGTCTCCCAGCGCTTCTTAACACCCACAGGAAGGAATTCGAAATGCTGACAGCCAGCCTCTTCATAACGTAATTCCTGCTGCTCTCTCGAGTCGTTCGCTGCTGGTCCCCCGACTTACAGGCTCTGCTCCAGTCATACCAGGCTACCTGCTGTTCCAGCGAGGCCACTGCGTGCTCCACACTTCCTTGTCTTGGTGCAGGCTGTTAGCCCTGTCTGAAAACCCACTTTTATGCCTAGTTAACTCCTAATCTTGGTTTGTCTCAATTCAGACTTAACACTCCTGGCTGGCCTCACCCCCCAACTGAGTGTTCCCATAGCACTTTCGCACTAACTCCCCGTGTTGTAATGATGTGTTTACCAGTCTCTCTCTAACCCCTGCCTCGGGCTCCCTTAAACTCAAAAGTACAGTAGACTGGAACTGTGCTGTACGTATTTCAGCATTCCCAGAACCTAGCACAGTGCCCAGCGAGGCGTGTGTATGGGATAAAGATTGGTTTGCCTTCTACTCTGCAGCTATTTGTCAGGCTCTGATCTCTGATAGAGTGGGTGGCCAGAGCTTTAATGAAGAAAAGGAGATACCATTTGGGGCTTATTATATTGGGCAAGTATTTTTTAAGGAAAATTAGCAAGGATTCTCTCTTAAACTTCAAGTAAGAGTCAAAATTTGTTCGAGTCTGCTAGAAGTAAATACAACAAAATATATCCAAAATATGCATATCATCACACCCAGAATTCCATTTGTAGGTGTTGAAATTGACAATGGGCACAAAGATTTAGATATAAGAATGTTTGTCACTGCTGGTTTAACATGATTAAAAAAAAAAACTAGAAACCTAAAACATTCAGAACAGGAGCTTACCAAAGTAAATTGTGGTATAACTGATAACGGAATTCTAGGCAGCCATTAAAAATGAAATTGAAGGTTATTCTTCTGAAAAGCAAAAAAACAAATGCTGGTATAAAAAAACTGTGGTCAATTTTAGTGTGTTGTGTGTGCGTGTTCATTTCTATCATGGGCTAATGCAATAGACTTATGCAAATGTGTACACTCATACACAAACATAGATGCCCAGGCATAAAAAAAGGCTGGAAAATATAAATACTGAAATGAAAATAGCGTTATAAATAATTTAATTTCTGACTTCTCTTTAGTTTCTGATTTTTCTCCAGTGAAGTGGTTTTGCCTTTATAACAATAAACGGGGGGGGGGGGGAGAATTAAAGGTTACATTTTTTAGGAAAAATAGAAGAAGAAAAGGAAGGAAGCTGAGTCCCTGAAGCATCAAGAAAAAAGAACAAGGAAAAATCTGGCCTGAATTTAAAAGAGTGTCTGAATCTTAATAACAGAAAGATCTGTGGGGTTTTACAGAAGGTTAAGCCAATTGGTCGGGTGTGATTTAGTGTCAAGCACTCAGATCAATATGTACTTGAGGTCAGTGTCAGTGAATGGAAATGATTTGGAGAGGATGGAGGTGGGGGGCAGAGGGGATATCGGTCAATATTAGGGGTCATACGATTCACATAACCCTTCTTTCCTTTGTTGCCACACCCACCCCCACCACGTGGCCTCCATTCTTACTATAGGGACCTGGAGAATACTAAAGACTTCCTTTATTCGCGGAGAATAGGAAGGGTATCTGTGGACGAGGTGCAAGAAGACTATCTGTGCCATATGCCTGCCCACTCTATCCGGCTCTGCATCACTACGCTGGGGCTTCCCTCCCATAACCAGAGGGCAGACTGACTCTTTCCAAGTGCTTAGAAATGTATCTGAGTTCAGATTTCATCAAAAATTTCCCATGGGTTGATTTACAAAGAAAACCTTCAATACAAAGAATCTCTGCTCTCATTAGAATGAATATAAAATGTTTGTGAGGAGAATTCTTCTTTTCATACAAAAAGGACCTCACTAAAACCAAAATAGACGAAAGAGGAAGTTGAAGGTGAACAAAACGAGATAGCAAGAGTATGTTAATTTTTCATGAACTTCAGGTATGAAGTGGAAATGAGAAGGGTGCAGGTAAAGGGAAATATTTACTTATCATTATTTTGTTTCTTTGTTTTAAGGTAAAAAGAGACTCTAGCATTCTCATATCTTATGAGAAAAGTTATTAACAGGGAGCTATTTAACAAGGAAAAGAAGATACAAAGGGAGGGCCTGCTATGAAATGGGATAAAGAGCATCTCTGCTTTTGCAGTTGCAGAAAAGTAGGTGATGAAGAGGATGGATAATATTTGTAGTTTTGATCACAAACGTGTCCTCCCAAAACTGGATTAGTTGTAGTTTTGAAGATGGAATGTGATAGAGACTTTTACTTGATTCTTTGTGTAATTAGAGGCAAGATCAACTGCTAGAGAGAGAGAGGTCAAGTAGTCATTTTAGTGGCATCACATGTTTTTGGAAGAGCCACAGTACATATTGTCCTCTTGGGAGAGATACATTTCAAAGGTGGTGTTCTCTGGGAAGCAGAGACTGAGACAGATTTGAGAGTACAAAAGTTCATCAGGGAGTAACACCTGGAAAGAGGAATTATGTCTTATGAGGGGCTCAGTGTTGTTTTCTATGGTTGGCTGGTCAGACCTTGAGAGGCAGTAGATCAGACTTAGGAGGAAGGAACTTGTGCTACTGAGCCCAGCCTTAGCCTAGACCTCTGCTAACGTGGCCACTTCATTCTTGTGCCCATCAGGTTAGCCCTGGGGTGGCCACTGATGAAGGCCCGGCTAATGTCAAATGGCCACGCAGTTTTGTCTACTTAGTTGTTTAGTGCCTCTTCCATGGTGGATTCTATTTGGGGTGTGTTAATGTACAATGGATCTTTGAGCTTTGTGCCACTCCCATATGTCCAACTATATGTCCCTATCCCAGATCTTGTCACTGATATTCAAATCTTTGTTCCTTCTGTCTCTGACCAGCTCAACACTGTCTGTGAGTCCTTATATAGTGTAACCTCCTTCCACACAAAGAGAACAGCCTCGTATACCACCCAAAACTCTCTTCACTGAGAATATTTTCCTTCAGTACTACATCCAGCTTACATCCATACAAAGCCAACCTAGTTATAAACCAAGCCTAGTTATAAACCTTGCCTTCTTTTTTTTTTCCGCTGGTCACGTAGGGCCTCCCGTCCGACCGTAAGTGTGAGTTGGGGGAGGGGCGATGGTGCAAATATAATGACAGCATGAGGGGGTGGCTTATCTGCTCATTCAGCCTGCTTGTATCTCCTGGTCTTGTTCGTATTTAGTCTCAGATGTTCTATTTCCAACCTAAAATGAATTGCTACCTGACTTTATAACCTGACGGACTAACGGGATCCAGATCACGATGGCCAGTTCAAGACACATGATTATTTGGGGGTCCCATGATCAATTGTTCCACCTCTTGATTATTTGGGGTCCAGTAGCACATCAATAGCTATTTTTCAAAAGACAGTTAATCCTATGCTGCAGATGGCAAGACTACTCCAAAACCTTAGGGTGCCTGATTTCAGATTCCTCCATTAGGAGAAACTCCGTATTGCATCTTTTTTCACCATTGACATCTCCAACACCATAGGGTCTACCAACCATATAGCCCAGAGGGCAGAGCTACTTACACCACAAGCTTGACTTGTTACAGAGGTCTTATCAGCTCCAAGCCCCACTCAAAGCTGGCAGTCTTCCATATCACCTACTACATGGAGTGAAGCCGTATTCCTAGGGGGCGAATATGTTGCCTCTGGAATTGAAGGAGACCTACTTGGCACTATGATTTCTTCTTTGTAGTCAAAGATGCAAAATACAACATTTTGTCATCTACTGTGGAGGGGATGTCCCAGAATGACTCTTACCACTGACCCCTAATTATTTAAGCCATGGGTTCCTGAATCTTCTTAGGGATTATCACATCTGTGTTTTGCCAAAGCTTCTAGCATGTTAACTACCTCTTGTCGTTGATGTAATGCATCGATATGTTTTGTGGGATGTCCAGATGGTCTAGATCTACTTGGATTGCATATGGCAGAGCATAATGAAGTTAACAAAGCCTTGGAACAAAGTTATAAATGTCTATTGTCATCCCTTCCATGTGGATGAATATAGTTTTGATCCTGTTTCACAACTGGGATAGGAAAGAATGTATTTGTCCAACACATGGCTGCATGCCATGTACTGGAGGCTGCATTAATCTTCCCCAATGAGGGAACCACATCAGTGTGGCAGCTATAATCAAGGTCACTACTTAGTGAAGCTTGTGGTAGTCTATATTCTTTCTTCAGGATCCATCCCCATTCTGCAGGGGCCAAACCAACAAATTAAAGAGAGATATGAGCAGGTCTATCACTTCTGCATCCTTTAGATCTTTAAGAGTGCAACTAATTTCCACCATCCTCTTCAGGATGCAATATTGTTTTTGATTATTCTATTGGCTTGAAAGGGGGCAGTGTCAGAGGTTTCCATGTGATCTTCCCCACTATGATTTCTCTTACCCCTTTGGCCAAGGACCCAATTTGGGTCACTTCAACTTCCAAGTATATCAATCCCCACTATTCATTTAAGGACTGAAAAATATGACCACCAAGAAAGTTTGTGGACGCAGTGAACCCAATATAGCCAGACTTTGACCAGGACTCCATTTAAAACCTGATCCCCATACACCCCCTACTCTAACCATAGGGGTGGGGGGCTGGGAAGGGTAATACTTCTATCTCTAGTTATCGATGTCAATTTGGACCCTATGTCCAATGGACCTCAAAATTCCTAGGTATTCCTCTTTCTCTAGGATACAGACTCAATGGCTATAGGTCCCTTTGAAAAGGGGCTGGTTTCATTTGTACCATATATATTGGGGGGGAAAAAAAAAGAAAAGGGGCTGGGGAAGCATTAGAGTTTTATTTGCTATGGTGTTGCAGTGAACTTCTGCCTGAGAACCTGACCAACTCTTTTGTAAATGGATTCCAGGCTTGAAAATTGACTCATTTCTGAAAATTAGACAAGAGATTGTGGCTTTTATTAGCAAGTCTATCTCAGCCCTCTGCTCATCTCTTTTGCCCCAAGGGATGCTGTGTAACATTAACCATCTTCACCTACGGGCTCAAACCTTAGTTGTGCATGGCTCTGAGCAAATGGTTTTTGTGGAGCCCTGTCTATATAATTAGGTTTAAAATGTGTTAAAAAATTCATGGACCCATGTATAGTGATTTATCAATAAAGATTTAGAATAATGAGTAGAGAAGAGGTAAGTACGTATTATTTTCCTGTCCAATCAGTGCATGTGAAGATTCTTTGTAGTATCCAGAAACCATCTCTTTGTGTTTAGGTCCAGGAATGGACATAATATTCTTTATTCTCAAATGCACCATTACTCATTAACTCCTTAACTTTGTAAACTGGCACTATAAGAAAAATGTAGCAACACTGTTATTAATCACAATGCCATTGCTCTTCAGACTCCGTTAGCACTGGAACAATAAAGACTTTCTTGCTTCTGCCTGCAGTTCTTTCGTGCCATTTAATGCTGATTACATCATCAGTTATTATCCTGCATCATCCTTTGTAGTTGCCATGAATACTGGCTTCCAATGACTCTTTTCAAAGTTGTTGCTATGCTTGATTGATGAGAACCGCAAACTCAACTCTTACCCAGAATATGCAAGAAAATGTAAACAATAACTTGTTTTTTAGTCAACTTAATCATTGGAGTTTTATAACATGTAGAATAACATATCTTCCAACCATGTCTTCTTGAACTCTTTAGGCTGTATTCACTGCATTTCTATAATGTGATCTCTTTTAACATTGACTGTACCACTGCCTCCCACACACTACCACCAGCAAGGAGGCTCGTGAGGGACCCATGGGTGGAGGGACTCTGGGGTGGAGTGAAAAGAATAGTCTTATTGGCATATAAAATGTCTGTCCTTCATCTGACATGGCTTAAGTGTGACCTATGTCAATCTGAGGCAAAAGAGGACATCAATCAGAAGGAGCCATTGGCATCACAGACCAATAGTCTTAAAAGCCCTCAAAAGAGACAGGTGCAATGACCCCTGCAGAACTACCTGAGCCTAAAAAGGGAGTAGAATAACCACCTGAAAGCAGGCAGGAGGGCACATAAAGGATGCCTGAAACCATGCAACTGCCACTGAGTGCTGTACAACAGAGGCAATACCACGACCAAAACATACATAGGTGAGAAACACCACACAGGCCCACACGTGGTTCAATCCCAAGAGTCAGCAGAAGACCACTGGTAGTGCAGAGCCCTGAACCTATTTGGTGTCCAACATGAGTAAGAGTCATTCCAAAACCAGCATGCCAGATCAATTCAGGCAGTCCAGTCTTGAAGGATCCACTGATGTGCTGGAGCTAAGTACCAGCTTATGACAGCCAGTAGTCAGCATCTATCCCTAACGCTGTATTCAGTGACATTATATTAGTAGCTTGAAATTGGTGAAAATGAGAGTATTTATAATACACCTGGGAATCGGCAAATGCTACGTTTTTTCTACGAGACAGATTGTTGATAAACATCTGCTAGCACACCACTGGTAGGATCCCATGAAATAAATACTGTGCTGACCAGGAAACACTTACCCAGCTGGCCTCCTGGAACTGAGGCATGGCCATAGGGCTCCAGAGCAATCCCATAAGCATGAGATCCTGAGCTTGTTGGGGCATCTATCTGGGTGATTCCACATGCAGGGTAGGGGCTCAGATGTCTCTCAATGGCGAGAAATAAGAACTGGAACACATGAAGGTCTTGGGCTAGCCTTGGAGCATTCCACTTGGAGGGAGATTTTTAAATTACCAGGAAGGTACTCCAAAGCATGGGACCATGACAGGGCCTCTGCTTGTTCACATCTAATGGTGATAATAATCTCCATAATTCTCAACTGGTCAGGCTCCCTAGGCTGTCACTGTAGCTTGTTTGTTTTGATATTTGTGACCCCTGGTTTCTGGCAGTTAAGCACCACCATCTGACCTCCACACTTCAGCACACTATCGTCCCCATTGCTATCAGCAAGACAAGTTCTGTGATAGCCTCTCCCTCCATCAGCCCTGGCTTACAGAGGACTGCCATCACTGAACTTGGCTGATGGGCCTTTCACCAGCGAATTCTTTATGGCCTCGGTGAATGATGCATCCTCTGTAAAACATGATCTTCTGATGAATCTTCGGCCCTCATATAATATATCCAATATTACATGTCGAGCATGTCCACTTTTCCAACCCTCTACTGTAATGTCTTTTTCTAGTGTATGTGATGGCAACTCAGGCATTTCAACTTCAATCATGTGGGGCCATCACTTTTGTGCCAGTGTCTAGGAACCACCCTGGTAGTAAGTTTGCATCATCCCTTGGAACCCTTACTAGGATGTTAAATTGTATATCCCAAGAGAATGCCCTCAAGTCAATAAAGTCACTGTAAGTTACCAAAGAGACCAGCTCTATAATACTAAGTTTTCAATTGTTTATTAATTGACTTTAGCTTTTCATATCCATCTATAGGGTGTCAATGTAATTTAGTAACAATCCAGTTCAATTATCTTTGTATGTATCATTCCCCCTGTTCATTTCAAACTCCTGAATAATCACACTGCACCAATAGATTTCAATCCACCAGTGCACTATCCCAGTTCACCATCAGTGAAAGTATAATCATGCATCACTTAACGACAGGGATGAGCTCCGAGAAACGTGTCATTAAGCAATTTAATCATTGTGTGAACATCATAGCGTGTACTTTTATAAACCTAGAAAGTATAGCCTCCTACACACCTAGGCTATATGGTGTAGCTGTAGCCTATTGTTCTTAGGCTACAAACCTGCACAGCATGTTACTGTACTAAATACCGTAGGCAACCGTAATACAATGGTATTTATGTATTTAAACATATCTAAACATAAAAAGGTAGGGTAAAAATATGATATAAAAGATAAAAAATGGTAAACCTGTATGGGCCACTTACCATGAATGGAGCTTGTAGGACTGGAAGTTGCTCAGGGTGAGTGAGTGGTGAGTGAATGTGAAGGCCGAGGACATTACTGCACTAACTACTGTAGACGCTGTAAACACTGTAGACTTTGCTACACTAAATTTATACAAAAAAATTTTTTTCTTCAATAATAAATTAACCTTAGCTTACTGTAACTTTTTTACTTTATAAACTTTTTAATTTTTTTAACCTTTTTACTCTTTTGTAATGACACCTTAAAACACAAACACATTGTACAGCTGTACAAAAATATTTTCTTTCTTTATATCCTTACTCTATATGCTTTTTTCTATTTTTAATTATTTTTTTACTTTTAAAATTTTCTGTTAAAAACTACACACACACACACACACACACACACACACATTAACCTAGCGTATACAGGGTCAGGATCACTGAGACTAGGCCATAGGAATTTTTCAGCTCCATTATAATCTTATGGAACCACCATTATATATGCTGTCCATCATTGACCAAAACATTTTTATGCAGCATATTAGTGTGTGTGTGTATATACTCCTTATGAAATGACAATAAATTTAAGAACATTATGCACTGATAAAAGGAACATTAGAACAGTCCAAACAGCAATCCAGCAGTACTTTGTCAAAATAAATATATGCATACCTATGACCCAGCAATTCTCCTCAGATATATCTCAGCAAACTTATTACCCATGTCTACCAGTAGATACATAATGAGGATATTCGCTATTATTTATGGTGTCAAAGAGTTGGAGACAACTTGAGTGTCCATCACAGCAAGAAATAGGTGAAATGTTTTGGATGTGCACTAAATGTATTATGTAGCTAACAGAAACAGTTAGAGGTACACAGAGCTACAAAAATTAAGTATATAGTACTGTGAAAAAAGTGAATAAAATATCAGTTATGTGAATTAAAGATAAATTGCCATAAAACTACATACATATTGTAAAACTAAATTCAAATTAAAAATATATTCAGTGGTTGCTTATTAGGCATACGGGCATAAGAGTATAGAATATGGATAAAAAGAGAATGAATTAATAAATTAATGACCAAACTAGCTACAGGGAATTTGCAAGGACTAACAATAATACCATGGCTTTGAAAGACAAGCATGATTAAATTGGCCCACTGCTCCTGACATCAACTGCTCTTGAAGGCCCAGGCTACCTTGGTGACTTTTTGGAATTGAGGAGCATCAATTAGCAAAACTGTCACTGAGCAGGACCAGCCCCAGGGGCAGGAGTGGATGAGGCACATGGTTGGATCTATCCAAGCCACAGTTTTTCTCCCACTACAATCCAGCCAATTGGGAGGCCGTAACAAAATTGCACAGACTGGGTGGTTTAAACAACAGATATGTATTTCCTCACAGTTCTGGAGCCTAGAAACCCATGATCGAGGTGCCAGTTTTGGTTTCTTGTGAGGGCTTTCTTCCCAGCTTGTGAAAAACCACCTCCATGTTGTGTGCTCACACTCTGGACCTTCCTCAGAGTGTGTGTGTTGAGGGTGGCGGGGGGAGGCGTCTTTCATGCCTCTTCTTATAGACACTGATCCTATCAGAGCCCCACTCTTAAGACTTCATTTAACCTTAATTACTTCCTTAGAGGTCCCATCTCCAATCCCAGCCACACTGAGGGTTAAGGACTTCAACATATGAATTTGGGCAGGACAAAAACATTCGGTCTATAACATTGTCCAAAAGCTAGATGAAAATGGCCTTCATTCAGGAAGAGCCTACATAATATTTCAGAAAGAAGTGACTACAGGAAATAAAATTCAATGCCCAAGACCTGCAAAGACAAGGTATCTCCTTGTGGAAGGAAGTGTTACAGCGGGGCCACTGGAGCCAGCTCCAGGATCTTCAGAGTGAGCTGGAATTTTAAGTAGGGCACACAAAAAACAGAAAGAAGGGATATGCCAAAGTGACAGAAAAATATCAAAAGTTCTCCATTTTTACATTAAATCTTTTCAACAGTATTTTGCCTACTGTATCTTAGCATTTTAGAACTAGAAGAGACTCTAGAGGTTATCTTATCTGCTTTGATCATTTTACAAATGAGAAAATGAAGCCCACAATACCCATGGTCATAATTGGGAGTCCTTGCCACTCAAACAGAAACTTGCCACTATGCAAGAGTTTATCTCTAATTTCTGTCTCCAAAGACACACTCTTCAGTTGACCAGGAAAAACAGCAGAAACTAACCTCCATTCAACCTTAACAAAGAGAGGTGCAATTAGCAGCCTCCCTTTCATTTGCATTGCTAAGGTAAATGAGCTGATGTCAATAGAGTATCAGGTAACATAAGACAAAGAATTCTGCTCCTCTAAGGAAGGAAACTCACTGACAAATGTGGTCAAATGGTTACATTTTCTCTCTTGTTAATGATTTTTCTGTTTTAGAATATTTTGAAGCTGGAACTTAGAGATCTTTTTTAGCAGGATTGCTTTAGGTTCTTGTTAGGGATGTCACCAAGACAGCATTTTACAAGGCACCTACACAGCCTTCTGTTTCCATGTGAAAAAAAAAAACTGCAAGAAGCACAATAACATTTTAAATTCTTTCCAAGTGTTACAAAACTAGGAAAAAAGAGAACAGTTTTAGTTAGCTTCTCAAAATGTGGTGAGAAGATTAAAATGGCAACCCTTTATCAACTAATTACTAAGTACATAGTTTAAATAATTTTTCAACTATTAGGATTCACAATATGGTTGAGAAAACTAGAGAAATTACAATAGAAACTAGGATGTTTGATTCATGATCTAGTGTTGAATTAAAATAATACAGTTAAAATATCTGATATGTCAAAGAAGAGTTTTAGGCTGATTCCCCTTCTGTGATATTCTGGGTGAGTGAAGGGGTCAAAGAAGATAACCCAATGTAACTGCCAAATCTTAATGACAGCCACTTTAAAAAATAAAGTTCTAGTGTAAGTCAATAATGCTTGGCTTGGGTTTTATTGACTTTTACGCAATATTATGAGAAAAACAATTACAGGCTTTGGCTGAAACACATCTAGAGAGAGAAAAAATCTTTTTCTGCTTGTCTCAATGTTACGGACACACTTTTTAAGACTCTATACTGGTGGGACCGCAAAAGCTGCTGGGATGCTAGATTGTAAGAATACTGAATTCCAGTCACATCTGGCAAATCAATGGCAGTTTACAAAGTATTTACATACTTACCTCAACTGGGCTCAAATAAATCACTTAAAACTAAACCATGTAGAAAGAAATATGTGGTAAAAAAGTGGATGTATAACTTCCAAAGTAATGAAGGGCAGGTGCTCCAATGAAGCAGCTTTGGGGGTTTATTAATTCAGGAGAAGTTACTCTGCACCACTATTTCAAGTTTTTACCTTTCTCTAAGATCAAACCTTGTGTTACCTTTTTTCTTTTTGACTTGATTGGAAATATTTCCTAACTATTCAATACTTTCATCCATTCATTTAACTAACATATATTAAAGCTGATTATGTACCTAGCACTACATAAGGTTCAGAGACTATAAAAATAAACACAGCTCGTGTCATGGAGCTGCATTTATTTTGTCAGGGAGACAAATTCATAAACAGAAAATTATGAGAAGTTCGTTGATAAGAAGTGTTCCCAGAGCAGTGTAGTGAGATAGGAGAAAAGGAGGCAGAAGGGACAATTGACCAAGCAAAACATGGCTTTCCGAAAGTGCTAATTCTAAAGTAGTGTGAGGAGAGTTTTTAAAAGTTTTAACAGAATAAGAATCAACCTGGCCAAGAAGATGAGAAGAAAAGCATGAACAAAGCACAAAGTAAAAAGGCTGAAGTATTTAATATATTTAATTGCGGAGCTAAGAATAAAATAAGGATGGGGACACGGGTGGAAGAAGGGTATATAAATGTTATATGTTCTGACATGCAAAGAATATAACTAAATGAGAGAAAAAAGAGAAAGTAGAGTAATATCACTGACTGTTCAACAGATAACAAGCTAGAGTCAAAGGACAGAATTTAAAAGCTAACAGGCAAGATAGGAAAAGCTGAGAAAAGGCCCCTATAAAAACTACATGTACAAAGGAAACCACAAGAACAAAAGCACAAACCTTCCTGAATACAAACAGCAAAATAAGACACACTAGGTAGAGAAAAAAACACAATAGATATAAATATAATACACGTAATTTTAACGCAGACTAATCTGGCCAGAACTGAGTCCAAACATATCAGTCATATAAAAATTATAAATGGGTTTATTAAAATGACAAGATTTTCAAATTGACTCATAGGGTAAAATCCAATTATATACTGTATATAAGAGACACATTTACCACAGTGACTATAGGGATTAACAAAGATAAACCAGCAATTAGAAACAGCAAGAAAACAGGATTATGATCCTGATATCAAAGAATTAAGACCAAAAAGCATGAAATGAGATGAAGAGTGAAACTTTGTAATGGTGAAAGCCACAACTTACAACAAAGACGTAACAATTATGTACATTTATGCACCAAATAACATTGCAACAACTTACATGAAGCAGAAACTAGAAGAGATTCAAGGAGAAATTGATAGAATCGCACACTAACGATTGGGAAGTTTAACATCAGTGCAAATAGGTCATAGGAATGAAACAATGATGATTTCCCAAATTTAGTAAAAGACATAAATTTACAGATTCAAGAAGCTCAAAACCCAAGCAGGATTGTAAATACAAAGCAAGTTACACCTAAGTGCATCAACATCAAAGTGCTGAAAACTAAAAAACCTTGAAAGCAGTCACAAAAAAAAAACAAACCACACTATACACAGAGTAACATTCATTTGAATGATCAGCTGCTCATCAGAAACAATGAGGTCAGAATAATGTTTTTAGAAACTACAAGTATTGACAGGTAAAGGAGATTTGTGTGCAATTACTCTCAAATAATTCACAAAAAGAGTATCGATACAGAGAGAAAAAGATAATGTGAAGGAAGTAAAATATTTATTAGAGGACATAGGAAAAGGATATATGGGTATTCATTGAACTACTCGTGACTTTTCTGTATGTTTGAAATGACTTCAATATAAAAAAATTACAAAACAGATGAATACAGATACACGTGTTATTCTACACACAAATATTTTCTAATTGTCCACTGATGGAATCTAGAAGTAGCAATGAACACACCTGGTACCCCAATCTTGTTTTTCAAATACCATTCCCTAGCAAATAGGAAAAAAAAAATCAGTGCTCCTTGAAGAAATAGTTGAAGGTTGAAGTAGGGAGGGTACAAGATGAGCCTGGAACACCTCATGTTGTCAGAATAGGAAGTGCTCAAAAAATGATGTAGGCCTGTTGAAAAGATACAGAAGCCAACTTAAAGGAGTTCCCGATTGCCAAACTCAAAACAACTTGAGTAACAAAATTATTGTAATGGATTATAGGCCAGAGATTTAAATATCTGAGTCCTTACTAATACAAATTAACTGAATAAATAAATGTAAAAAAAGGTACAGCTCAGCTTTACAGTAAAATTCCAGTTTATAAATGTAGAAGAGAGAAATAGAAAATCAATGTTAGGGCTGGGCTCTGTGGCTCACGCCTGTAATCCTAGCACTCTGGAAGGCCGAGGCAGGCGGATCGCTCAAGGTCAGGAGTTAGAAACCAACCTGAGCAAGAGTGAGACCCCATCTCTACTAAAAATAGAAATTAATTGGCCAACTAAAAATATATATAGAAAAAAAAAATTAGCCAGGCATGGTGGTGCCTGTAGTCCCAGCTACTTGGGAGGCTGAGGAAGGAGGATCGCTTGAGCCCAGGAGTGTGAGGTTGCTGTGAGCTAGGCTGACGCCACGGAACTCTAGCCTGGGCAACAGAGCGAGACTCTGTCTCAAAAAAAAAAAAAAAAAAAAAAAAAAATCGATGTTAGGAAGACATAATAATTGTTGCAGGCAAATCCCACCAATGGATGCTAAGATTCTTGGCAAGAGATTTGCATAGCTGCATAGTATTCCTCCCTAAGATATTTATTAATTAAAAGGGGGAAACTGGGAGGAACTTGGCATGTACTGTTTAACTACTCAATTGCATAATAACATCTTATACACCTTCATACAACGAACTGAAAGGGCATACTGACTTTATGGTATTCTTAATACACACACGTGTACACAATAGTAAAGATAAAGCGAGAAACAAATATGAAATGGGAGCGGCAAGGAAAAACTGCAGTTGAATTAGAAACTGGAGGTGTCAGTATGACCTTAACAATTTCTAAAATAATATGTATTTATTATACATATTATATTTATTATACATATTTATATATGAATGTGTGTGTAGCCTTCTTTCTCTGCCAGCAAAAAGGACTTAAGATCTGTGATATCTCAGGAGCAATGAGCATATCTAGTTCTCAAATCTTTATTTCTAAATACCACTTCTTCTAAAAGGAACTAGGTTCCTTCCTCCAAGAGAAATGGCTGATTCCAGAGCTGAGACAGGGAACATACAAAATGAGTCTGAAATGTCTTTTTTGCTAGAAAGTAAAGAAGGGCTCAAAAAATGTTGGGGGTATATTAAAAGGACACAGGTACCAGATTTTTTATTTGGCTACCCCAAGCCAAATCTTAGATAATTTTAACATCAATATAAATACAGTTAACAGATAATCCCCTGAATAAACAGAAATCTATGAGTCTATACTTAAAATACAATCACATGGATGGTAGATGACTGACAGATAAAAATAAGAGGATGATTCCTTACAGTAAAATACTGAGAAATGTGGAGCATGTAGTGAAATTGAAAAATCATCATTTTGCAGCTATCATAACAAAAATTGGTTTGGGCAAGAATTATCAAGGGTTGCTAAATCAGGGGAGGGGAAGAGAAGATGTTTGTTAAGGAGCAAAATGCTTACATACTCTTAAAATATCTTCTCACACATTGCCTATTAGTTGCAAGGGAAAAAATAACTATTCAGTGAAGACATAGAGCAACACTTTAACCAGATGATCAACAGTAACATCAACAAGGTCCTCACCTCAGATGTGATACCTTAACAAGGGCACATGGCTTTTGTAGTTTTTGGTTGGGGAGACATAACCACGAGCTAATCATTAGAAAGTATCAGATAAACCCAAATTAGAAAACATTCTATAAAAAAACCCGCACACAAACACACAAAGTACTGACTATTTTTGTTATGGAGAACTGATCTTCATGGTAAATAAACATTACCTGAAAGCGGAGATCTTATTTATGTTTGTATCTCCACCATCTATCACAGTATCTGACAACTTTAAGAGTTTGTTGGTTGAATGGATACTCCCTGCCTAGACTGTTATAAGATGCTGGGTCCTAGATAATGTCTTTATTCATCTATGTGTTCCACCTCCAATTCCAAGAATAGTGAAGATACAAAGTATAGTAGTTAAAAGAAAAATGAATTTTTACACTAGGTATACAGAATTTGTTTGTAAGTTATGCAATATTCCATATACTCACCTCAACCAAATTTTCAAAAGTAAACATTTTTCAAAACTTTTTAACAGTAATTATAAAACCAGAAAAATTAGAATCTAGAGAATCATTCCAAATATACATTTATATACTAACTTTGAAAAGTCTTATATTTCCAGATATTCTACAAAAGGAAAATCTCAAAAATAAGTTGAATAATAAAATTTATGGATACATGTAGTTAGAACCCAACTTTATTGTTACAATCAATTTTTATTTACAGAATATAAATCTCTTCAAAAAGATACATTCCTTCATTTAATCAATGGTAAAAAGCCTTATTAAACAGAAATAAAGCCCAAACATCACTTATATTTAAACAGAAATACAAACAGCTTCATTAAAATTTTATGAACACATAACAAAAATGTATTTTTACTTAAGCAGTTACATGAATGACGCTGTTTTTAATTTTCTTCACTGGCAACCCCATTTTATCCACAGAACAAATTTTACTTAAATTAACAGTAGTAAAAATGTAAAAATTAAATTTTAAACATGAAAATATGAAACAAAAAAACAGGAAGTATCTTCATTACCAACAGATTAACAAATTCTCAGACACTCAGATACTTTCTGAGGCATATCAAAACACCTACATCAAAAGTTGCATTCATTTGAGAGGTATCAATATATTTTCAGTGCTGAGACTGTTTGTAGCACTTACAGTATATACAAAGCAGCATCATACTACTATGGTTCACATTTGATAAACACAAATTTAAGCTTTATGCCACAATTTCCCAATTCAACATACAGCTAACGCAATGACAGTCACTCATTTCGTTTTCCTCTTCTGAAAGTGAATAAGAACATTACCATTTAAACACATGGAATAATGCCATGTCTTCTTCCTTATAATCACAGTTGAGTTTAAAAATCAAATACTTGATATCATGGAAACTTGACCTAGCTATACAAAAGCTCCTAAATAGAGTACAGTCAAAAAGTTTCCTCTTTGCAGATGCCATTAATTTATAGTCATTTTCATACAGATAAATACAGGAAACTACTTCCGATTACTGGACAATAAAAATTTCAGTGTGTCACTACCTATAATTAAGTAGCAAGCACACCACAACCACAACCACAACCATGGTAAGTTAACACTCTCATCTCCTCCACTGCCTTTTGGGGGTCTTTTCCAGGCCACAAGAGCTAGTTTACATAGATACCATTGGGTTTCAACCTATCTCTGAAAATTTCTTCATTATGAGTTTTGAAATTTAACTAATGGAATACCTACAATTCCAATCGGCCAGCTCTTTTCTTATTCTTCACTAATTAGTTCAAATACAGTATGTAATGTTTCCTATTTTTATAAACATAGGTGTTCTATTAAAATGATTAATGATATTCAAAATACCATTAATGGGTAATAAGTTAACAAAAATGAAACTAAGAGTATTTTAGAGAGTAATTTTTTCATAACTAGAAAAGCACATGGTAGCGTGGCCAAGCAGTCTAAGGTGCTGATTAAGAAAAGCTACAGGATTCATAATGAACACAGATATAATGACATTTTAACCCTGCTGTTTTATAACATCAGTAGTATAGCAAATGCATAAAGTATAGAAAAGAGAAAGAAAATTTCAGGAGAGAAACCTACTAAAAACTTGAATTTTGGATGCCTCAAACACAAAAGAGTTTACAGTGCTTATAAGCACTAACGTCATTTTTTCCATGCAAATAGTTCAGATCTTCATTCCATTTCAAATTATAAACCAGAAATGAAAATTTTCAGCATAAAAACTCAGTTTAGAAAAATCTAATTCATTATGTAATACATCTTAATTTCAGCTTTCAAACATTTAAGTAATACAAACCCAAGTATTTTCTTTTATAGCAACACATTTACAGATTGAGCTTCAAAGATGGAGCAAAGTTCATTTAAAATAATTGATACACTTTTCTGTCCAAAGATATCACACCCAAGACATGACACTATAATCACACAAGAGGTATGAAAAAGAGAGAAAAAAAAAGGTGGTTCAACATAACTAATGTCTTCTTTTTTAAAAGAATCAAAAATAGATTGCCTTAATACATAACTAAATTCCCAGTAAAAGAACACTCTAAAATCTAATGAACTAAAGAAAAAAAGAATAAATCAATTTTGAAATAAAGATAAAGCTGCTTTACCACATACTTATAACTTTTTCCTCTGTGCATAATTACTAGCGTTTGCCTTCTGTGTAAAGTAGGGTAAGTTGCTGCCAATGACAAAACTCTTCTAGCATAGAGCACTGTTAATTTCGTCTATCAATCGAATGACTGATTAGTATTTAAAGCCTAAGTCTATATCACTTTGGAATGTAGTATAAAATGCTTATTAAAAGCAATTTAAAGAAGAAAATAAAACTGATAGCATTTTCATTTATAATATGAAAAAAACAATTCATAAAATGGTATCGAAGGCTTCTGTGTTATGTAAAAAAGAAGTACCTGTATCATTTTAAAAGTGAAGGTCTTTAATTTTTGACAGCTTGGGGAAACTTTTTTTCCTTTAAATCTATAAATTTTAGTAACATATTTGTGATGCTAAATATTTTTAGTTCAGCAAAAACTAAAAATATTTGTCACTAAAAGATTACTCCTGTCTTTTACAATCTTATAATGAACAACTTTAAAGTTAGAAAAGTCATCTGAGATATGCTTAAGATGAAGTAAGAGCTATTATTTGTCATCTTTTGTATATATGGGATTTAGATTCACATCGAGATATATACAATTTCAAGGGTTTTTTTTGGTAAAAAAATGTTAACAACCCTGAAAATAGGAAAAGGTAATACTTTAGTTTGCAACCATTAAATTATACTTTTAATTTCCTTTAGCATAGAATCATGACTCAAAGAATGGAGCTCTATTAATGTAACAGTGTATAAATCCAATGTTTCCAGTAATCTTACCTCACAAAAACTAATGGCTAACTAAAAATGAAGAAAAGTTTTATTAGGCACTGAGAGGCTAAATAAATAAGTACTCACATTAACCAAAGCTGATAAACCCTATTTCCAGTTCATGTGATCTCACTGTGCAGCCAGAACTGTTGGCTATTTCCAGTCTAAAACCAACAAGCTGGATCATTTCCTTACAGAAAAACTTCTACAAAAGGGAAGAGAATGCAAAACAATACACAATCTCATATGCAAGATACAATTCACACTAATTTACAAATTTTTATTTACACTGCTTTATATACATTCCAGGCAGACCTAGTTGATGAGTTTTGTGCTCATACTGATCTCAGATGATCATGTGAACAATATGATTTACTACCACATCTCTTTGATTTTCCAGAAAATGGTGGCAGCATGGGGTTAGGAGGAAAAAAAATCATCACTGGTCAGATAAGATCATACAGGTATGAAAGGAAAAAAAAAAAGAAAGAAATTGTGGAATTTTGCTTGTTAAAGCATCCAGGCCACTATGGTCTACTGACTAACATTGAACATACATGAATGCCACTTCTAACAGCCATTTTAATATTTACAAAATAAGTTTACTACCAGTTGAGTTATTAGGTAAGGCATTCAAGTTCCTTAGCTTAACACAAAAAAGGCAACAGATATCTCAGCAAGCCACAGGACAAATTTTAGAGGGCTGATTTTACAGTGCTGTTGAGATTTACCTTCCTTTAGAATCCCCTAATTGATCATTATAAAGGGAAGCAATTTTGAATCCTATTGCTAACCTGCACGAAGATCCCAAAAACCTATAAAGGAGTGGGGGCAATAGATTAAATATCTTACTTTGTTCCCAAGATCGACTGCATACTTTTAGGGCTAAAGTGAGTACCTTTATTTCTGGTTACATTCACTTCTATATGACCCTCTTTAAAACACAATAGTGTCAAAGCTGGCAGCTATGCACAGTCTACCAACAATGGTTCAGTGAATCTCTATTCAAAATAGTTTGAAAAATATGCAGTAAGGTAGAAGAATTATATTCTCTCCTCTGATAGTTCTACGGATATATACTGTTGCACTTTAGAAGGCAGAAAGCAAAAAAAAAAAAAAATTCACGAGTTTTATTCTTCATCCTTCTATGAAAATGTTCAACCACAGATGAAAATTCCACCAAAAATAAGTTTTCAAGTTCACTCTAACATTATAAAAAGCTACTCATTGTTTAATTGGTTCCATTCATTTAATCAACTAGACAAACTCTACTGATCTTACAGTAATATGGTTTATAAACACAAAAGTGAACATTTATAACATTGGGGAGGTAGAAACTAAATCTTGGTCTAACACTGTTATAGATACAAACACATTTTAAGACTCTACTTATGTAACTAGAATTTACCATCTGAAATGGCCTTTAAGTGTTTCTACTTACTTTATTAGCTTTAAATATCTTGAGAGAATCCAAGTATTTTAAAGCACTTGTCTGAGAATAAAAGTCATTTGGAATAATAAACCAGACTTCCCAGAAGATTTTTCAGAGAATAAATTTGTAGCTGCATATTTTGAATATGCAGATCCAGTAAGCCAACTTTGTACATGGGCACTTATGTGACCAAAGTGCAAAGCTTATCAGACTAATTTTCTAAGTTAACCATGACTGCTTAACTACACACAGCAGACTTCAAAACTTGAAACCTACTAATCTGGCCCAAAGACCTAATTTCTTTCCATATAATAATTGCCTCCCTCTCACCCCTAAACAAAATTAAAAATACACTTAAAAATAGAAAAAATCAAAACAAACAGAAGCCCTCCTACCATGGCTATTTCTGCTTAATTCACATGTGTCACACTTTTAAGTGTACAAGATCAATGTCCTAAATGTTCCTTATTTAATTCTTTTAATCACCTCAACATATTACTCTGAACTTCTATGTGTTAAGTAATCATTTGCTATCACTCTAAAGACATGGAACCAACCTAAAACATAAAATTAAACTATAAGGAATGAGTCTGGACAGGTAAAAAAAGAATTAAATCTAAATGATATTTTTGTATTTCCAAGTATGATAAATTTTGTATATGTTTTCAAAAATTAACAATACTAATGACCATTTAATAATCAAAAACATAGACTATCTCAGTAAGTAAAACAAAATTTTTGGTTAGAAACAATTTGATATAGTAAAATTTTAAAAACTAAAACTAGTAACTATAATGACCATATTTAGCATTTCAAACATTATTTAATACAGGTTTTGGTAGCATTAACTCATACTTATTCCAAGATTATATGGTAAATATTTATATTTATACTGCCAGACTACGTAGAGAGAGGGGGATTTAATTCTAAGTCATATTCCCCCAAAAAGAAATGCTTTCTAATATTCAGTTCGACGAGATGTACCACCAACAGAGACAGTAAATGTATTTCACCCACCTAAACAGATATTTTTATATGAACATCCTAAGTTATCTACATCAGTTGATGACTAGCATTTCGAGAGTAAATGATTCATTTTACTTACAGTGCATCAAGATAAAAAGGTTACACTGAACTAGAATGTTTACTAAAATTAATCCTGTTAAAGTAAAACATTTAAAAATTTCTCTGGAACATTTTCGTTGCTTACACTCAAAAAACAGATGAAAGCAGTCATGGAATCACGTTAAATTTATAATAAATAATTCACATATAACAGAGACTAAATTATCAAAGAAAGGCTTAAACTGACATCTTCATACCTTTTGCAGATTTAACAAGTTTCTAACCCACCACATAGTGATAGCAATAGGTATGTTTCTTGACATCACTCAGTCTATTTAAAAAATAGATTGATTGTTTAGAGGCATAATTTGTAAAGCAAGATAACCAATTAAATAACAGAATTTTAACAAATATTGGCTTTTTGGAGTTTCTTAAGAAAAGATTCACAAGCACTGCTCAGCTACTTGTGAATAATTAACTCTCTTCTTTACTCAGGCACTTTTAACGCAGTAACTTCAGGCTTCATTTTAAAGTACTGATTAAAACGAACAATTGCATACCTAGTGAGAAAAGAGAGTAACAACAAAATTAGTCAAAGCTAAAAAACTTAAACCTTCCTTTATTTCCACTCATCCCTTCTGGATTTTTAAAAGTTGATTTTCAAGGGATATATTTTTGGTTTATTGCACCACCTACTGGGCACTTTTCTAGTAACAAGAGCACTTAGCTTATAGCAGATTTCTTCATACGCTAATTAACTAAATGCATGTAGCTTTTATAATATAATATTTGACTAAAAATAACCACAATGTTCCCTATGAGTTCTAAATGTTAATCCAGAAAAAAGTAGAGACAAATGTAATGTATATAATAAAATTTAACTTACCCAAGGAAATCAAACTCAATAGTGGAGTATTTGGCTTGAATCAAAGCCCATAATCCCCAAAAGAAATGAGAAGCCTTAAAAGAAGGGAAGAAAAATCAAGAATTATGATGCTTTTCTTTACAAATGTCAATTTGTTAATTCTATCCTCTTCATCAACTCCATACACAATACTTTCTTGCTGCTCTTTTCATATAAAATATCTAAAACACAGATGAAACTGAAATATACAGTTACTGCATGGCTCCAGATTACTTTTGTCCACACAGAAGAGCTATGGTAAATTATAAGCACTTAAAAATGGAGCCCCAATTCCAGTGATTTGCTTTGTATAAAGAAGAGTTTAGCATCAGCACTCATAAATGTTAAGTGTTTTTCATGGTTATAATTGCTAACAGGCTTTCCTGTACCACATTATCAAAGGCCTTTGTTTTTTGACATAAAAATATAAGCAAAAAAGCCAATCCCAATCTCAGAAATAAATATATTTAAATGTGAAAAATATTCTAGGAGTGCCAAACATCTGAAAATAATTTTGTTCGCTCAAGTCTGCATAACCAACCACGATATAAAGTAACACAATTTTACTTATGTCAGGAAAAAATGAATCTTGGGACTTAAAGGAAAATTACTATGTAATTAGCAACTATAAAATAATTGTATGTGCTTTACAATCTACTTAATGGGAATTCTGATACCATTAATAAGTTTTCACTTCCCAAGAAATACTATTATAATTAGAAATACTGTCAATATAAAAAAGTCTTTTTTTTGTTGTTTTTTGAGACAGAGTCTCACTGTGTTCCCTGGGCTAGAGTGCCATGGCGTCAGCCTAGCTCACAGCAACCTCAAACTCCTGGGCTCAAGCGATCCTCCTGCCTCAGCCTCCTGAGTAGCTGGGACTATAGGCATGTGCCACCACGCCCGGCTAATTTTTTCCATATATTTTTAGTTGGCCAATCAATTTCTTTCTATTTGTAGTAGAGATGGGGTCTCGCTCTTGCTCAGGCTGGTCTCCAACTCCTGAGCTCAAACAATCCGCCCATCTCGGCCTCCCAGAGCGCTAGGATCACAGGCGTGAGCCACCGCGGCCGGCCTAAAAAACTGTCTTAAAGGTAAGGTTTTTGTTTATGCTAAATTCACTATAGCTATAGCAACAGCAACAAAAGGTCTCTAAGAAAAAAGTACTCAATAGCTGCGACCTTGGCATTTTTAAAAAGCTAATGTAGCAGGTGAAGTAGCATAGTGTACCAGAAAAAAATTCTAAATGTGAATTACAAGGTGCAGAAGTTCAAGTCCAGGCTCTATCACTAACTCCCTTTTGTAATCTTTAATAAGTCACAAATTGTTAGTGTCAGATCTATCATTTGTAAGATGGAAGTAGTATTAGCAATTCAGTGTTCTATACAGGATTTTAAGATTAATAGAAATAATATATATAAAAAAATTTTTTCAATCTAAAGATCTCTATTTTAAAAGTATGTTGCTATAAAGATCTCTACTTAAAAGTGCTAGTGCACTTTGTTTTTATCTTCCCAAAAAATATCATTAACAGAGCTACTTGGGAGGCTGAGGTGGAAGGATCACTTGAGCTAAAGGAGTCCAAGGTCAGCCTGGGCAACATAGCAAGATTCTGTGTCTTTAAAAGGAAAAAAAAAAATCACTAACAGGATATATAACTTCCTATGAAACACAGGTATAGAAAGAATAAACAATGTAGTAAAGAGTGGACAGGTAAAGTCACACGCATGAAGCATAATGGTTTAAAAAAACTGGGCTCTACAGTATGGATTTGAGCAACTTAACATGTGTCTTTGTTTCCTCATCTGTAAAATATATTAATAGGTAATAATAGTATCTACACATTGCATAAACCAAGAATTCAACAGAATATTAGCTATTGTTATTATATGAAATTGGAATGATAAAAATGATAAAGATTTTTCAAAAATGGTCGTTTCTACCTAAGAAAGCAGCTCAGGTATTGAGAAATAAATTATGAGATTAGACGACTTCCTTCTTTTCAAAGTCTAAATCAGAAATTTTTAAAGTAGTCCATGAACCCAGAGGTGGTTTCTGAAGCCCAAAACTATATTCATAATAATACAAATAAGTCACTTCCATTTTTTACTACTTTAACAATATACATTGATGGTTCAACAGCAATGATGGGTGAAGCTACTGGTACCTCAATGTAAGCCAAGGCAGTGGCAGCAACTGTACTAGTATAATGGTCTTATTCTTCACCATCACACCATCAACAGTAAAAAGCTAGTCTTACTAAAGAATGTCCTTTATGAAGCTATTAAAACTATTAATTTTATCAAATTTCCACCCTAGAGTACATGTTGTTCTAATAGTCTGTGGGACAAAAATAGGAAGTACACATAAACCACGTCTAATGTGTACAACGGTTGTCTCAAGAAAAGCATTTAGGTAATTGAGTTGAGTTGAATTTGCACATTTTTAATGGAACACCATTTTTACTTGAAAAAAATGACTGATATACAAACTAGAGTTATCAGACTTGGGTATTTGGCAGACATTTTCTTAAATATAAAAAAGATAACTTGTCATTTCAATGAAAATAACTGACAATATTTGTTGCCAACGATAAAATTCAAGTTTTCACCCTAAAATTAGAACTTGAGAAAAGTTGTATTTGATTCTGTGAGTTTAACAGCTTCTCAGTATAGTTCTATAAGCTTTTCTGATGACACTGGTGGTGATATCAAATCTTTTGGTATCATATAGAGATGTGTCAACATTTGGGATATCCACACTACTCAATAAATCAGTACTTTCCAAATAACTAATAATGTTAAAATTATAAAATCACGTACAGGCAATCATTCAAAGTACAAGATAAGCCAATAGATTTTAATGTAATAGAGTAAAAAGTTAATCGGTATGTTTAGATTATACATTACAAGTAACCTTTAAGAAATTACCACTTGTTGAGTTTTGGTATAGTATCAAGAAAGAATATCCACAATTATCTGAAAAGGCAAAATACTTCTCTTTTCCAACATATGTGCGTGAAACTAATTTTTTCATATATTTCACCAAAACAATATATTGCAACAGATGGAATGCAGAAGCAGATATGAGAATCCAGCTATCTTCTATTAAGCCAGACATTAAAGAAATTAGTAAAAGTGAAAATAATGCCATTCTCCTCAATAAATTGTTTTTTGTTTTGGAAAATAGTTATATTCTTTTTGTTTTAAAAAATAGTACTTATGTCAACATGTAATGAGATTACTTCAAATACATATATAATAAACATTTTGAATTTTAATTTCTAACATGGTAAATATTGATAACTAACTCACATAAACAAAAGCTCATAGACGTTTCAGAAATTTTTTTAAAAAGTATAAAGGGAAGATTGAAAACTTTGAGAACCACTAGTCTAAATCACCTTTACATTTTACACATTTTGAGTGATACAAAATCATCTGTGGATGATACTCTAATCTTTTCTTCCTGCTAAATTTATTCTGTAGTGGAAAAGACTGAGAAATTAGGGGTCACTGTGCATTTTAAATACACATCAACCAAGCTCTTCTCACCATTTTCTTTCTGTTTGGGGTGTGTGTGTGTGTATGTATGTGTGTGTGTGTGTGTGTGAGTGAGTGACAGGGTCTTGCTCTGTTACCCACCATTTTCTTTCTGTTTGGTGTGTGTGTGTGTGTGTGTGTGTGTGTGTGTAACAGAGTCTTGCTCTGTTACCCAGGATAGAGTGCTGTGGCATCAGCATAGCCCACTGCAAGCTCAAACATCCAGGCTCAAGTAATCCTCCTGCCTCAGCCTCTTGAGTAGCTGGGATTGCAGGCATGTACCATCACAGCCAGCTAAGTTTTCTATTTTTTGTGGAGATGGGGTCTTGTTATGTTGCTCAGGCTGGTCTCAAACTCTTGATTTCAAGTGATCCTCCCACCTCAGCTTCCTAGAATGCTAGGATTACAGGTGTGAGCCACTGCACCAGGCCTCTTCTCACCATTTTCAAGCAGAGTTGGGAAATGTATTTCTCAATCAATATTTATTCATATAGTGATATGAATTAACTAAATGATTCTACACTGGAGAAGGATTATACATAAAACCTTACAAAAATCTCATTTTGGCAGGCAACAATTTTTATACGTTTAAAAGTGAAACATTTATAACATTAGACTCTAAATAGAGGAAGAGGAAAGGCAAGAAACAGCCCATTTATCATTTGCATTCCCAAAAAGGACAAGTAGGTCCAAGTAAAATAACATATTCCGTGATTTACTTATACTATTTCTCTCACATTTGGAAGTTAGAGACATAAAAGCCTCTCTGTTAAAGGGCATTTTAATTTCTGGGCTACTCCCCCCTGTTGCAAAGAAAAATTCAAAGCATTATATAAGTGAAACAAATAAATAAATCCTCAAACAGTTTTCAGAAAAACTCCTATGTAAACCTTAATATTTTACCAAAAAAGGGCTCCAAGTCTTCATACAACATGTCTAAATACTCCTCAAAGCTTAATAAGCCCATTGTGAATATTTTGTTTGGTTTTATAATGCCTACTTTTGTTTGCCACCATCTCACCATTAACTAAACTATCAATAACAAGTGCAATCTTAAAATCTTTAGAAGTCTGGATCATGCCCCCTGAGCAATAGATATTTACTAACCATTTATTTAAAAACATGTATACCTTGATCTTATTCAGATATGTTTTTTCCCTTATCAAAGCAGCTTTATAACGCATATATATTGTGCTCTTAATGACAAGTGAACAAGGAAGGAGGAGTCTACAGAGGAGTTAACAGTAATATTTAAGACACATCCATAAGGAACAAGAAGAATCTGCCAAGGGATGCAGGGAAAAGGACATTTCAGGTAGAAGGAACAACCTACACAAAAGTACATAGGCATAAAACATCATAGAGTATCCAAACAAACAAGATGCCTAGGTTAGAGCAGAAGTATGAGATGGGAAACAGTGGGGAAATAAGACAGAATTTATAGATGCCATCATTTAGATTTCATTCTGTAGGTCATGGGGAGCCATAGGAAACTGACATAATCAGATTCACAAATAAGATTTTAATTACTAGACAGGATCATTTTTTTAATGTATAAGATGAATTAAAGACAGAAAAAAACTAGAGGCAAAGAGACTAACAAAGGCTAATGTAGGCAAGAGATAAAGGCTTTAATCAAAGGTCACAGAATTAAGAAGGAGTTGAAATAGAGTACATTTTAGAAACCAAGGAGAAAATAACTTGGAAACCAAAAATGTGAGGATGAGGGAGAGAGGCACATAAGAAAAAAATCTTCCCATTTTAGACTATAACAACTGAATGGAAGGTATTTTAATTAAATCAAGATAGTAAAATACAGAGTAAATAATGAGGTAGAATGCAGGGTGCACAAAACAAAACTCAGGTTTCAACATATTGTAGTCAGATACTAATGGGACCCCATAGACATAGACAGTCTAGATCTCAACAGTGGGAAGAAACTCAAATTAGGGTCATTAACAGAAAGAGCAATAAAATACTTGGGACTAGATTACTCAATGAAAGTAATATAAAGTAAAAGGAGGTTGTAGCCCCAAATCAGAACACCAATGAATACTAACACATAAGAGGGCTGGAAGAAGAGGAAGAAAAAAAGAGCCAGATGGAGAGACTGAGGAGTAAAGCACTAAAAGAGAAGAGCCAAGGAGGAATTTGTTATGTAGCTTTGAAATGATTCAAAATACTTAGTTTGAGGCCGGGCACGGTGGCTCATGCCTGTAATCCTAGCACTCTGGGAGGCAGAGGCTGGAGGATCACTTGAGCTCAGAAGGTGAAGACCAGCCTAAGCAAAGAGCGAGAGCCATCTCTACCAAAAATAGAAAAAAATTAGCTAGACGTGGTGGTAGCCTGTAGTACTGGCAAATCAAGAGGCTGAGGCAGGAGGATTACTTGAACCCGTGAGTTTGAGGTTGCAGTAAACTATGATGATGCCACTGCATTCTACCCAGGGCAACAGAGCGAGACTCTGTTTCAAAAAAAAAATTAAAAAACCCAAAACACTTAGTTTGCTACATGAATGATACGTTTTGCTGTGATAAGAACTTTGAAGTATATTCCCCCTTCCCTTTGAGAATGTGACATCATATCAGACCCCATATGTGAGAATTTGCAGTGAACTCCCCCTCCTCTCAGAAGTGTTAAGTCACATCTTTTACAAGTAACTGACTCAACTAGTGGACTTCAAAGTACACATAAACTTAAGAGTTTGACACATTGAGAGCTTAGGCCATTACAGGCTGCATTCTGTCAGCCATTTCTTCAAACAGAAGAGTTCAGGCCTCGACAGGCCTTGGAGCTTTGAAGCGTCGCTCAACATTACCAGCTCCACCCGCTAGTGTTGAGGGACCTTAGGTGTCTTCATGGATCTCCCCTGTGTTGGTCAAGCCAGTTTCTCCCAAGAATCTGCTCATAAAAAGGCATGCTCAATCTTTTAATTAGGCTTTATGTTCCACAGAGGCTGTCTCCATCCTAATTGAACTAGACTTTAATAATTTTGGAACTTACTTGCTATGTGGTTAATGTACCTCATCTATCAGGTGTACTCCCTATGAGATTTGTTCAAATTATTCTTCCCCTCTTTAAGCACTGTGAACCCAAGGGGAAAAAATTTTCTTTGTATGGCAATAATCTGTGTGAATTGTGAAGCCACACTTTGACCATCTCCTTATTTTCACCATACAACAGAATTGTATCACAGAAGTCAATGAAAGAAAATTTAAAAACCAGCGGTAAATACTATCAAATGCCCTGGACAGATCAAGTAAGATAAGAACTGAAATGTTTAAATTGGACTTAGCAATTAAGTCATTATCGGTAAGCGTTACCTGATTTTTTTTTATAGCAGTAAGGGAAAACACTGCAGTGATCTGAGGAGTGCATGAAAGATGATAAAGACTGAGGGTCTGCTGCTATTTCACCCTGTATTCCCAATTGTTTACTCATGCAAACACTTGAGATGTGGCAGGCACATACGTAATATTATTGGTGGGATGAAATTAAGAGTTGGTAAGAGCAGAAAGTAAACTGGCTAGCTAAAAAGAAGCTACAAAAAGTCTTGAAAAAGGAAGACAGATCTAACAAAAGGAAAGTTGGTAATCTCGGTGAGGGAGACTGGCGAATCCATGTGTGGGTAGTCTGCTAAGTTCTGACATACTCTTTCTATTCTGAAGATAGCAATAAAGGTCTTGATGCAAGAAAGTTACACATCTTAGAAGAGAAGTGGCAAGAAAAGCACACTACAAAAGATCAGCAGAATTTTGACAAAACAAAAAGAATTCAGACAAAAACTGGCTTAATAAACGAAAGATTTTTAATGGTTTCTTAATCAGGAAGAACTGAAAATTGGTATCAGAACCTCAGTGTATAATAAACTTACTATATACCCTTAAGAAAAAACTAAGCATAGTGTAAATTCAGAAGACATGCTAAATTGTTTACAAATGTTATCAAAAAGGTCTTAAAGTTTTATGTCTCTATCAACTGTCCTTTATCCTTTTTCTATCAGACTTTCTACTGAATTTATGACATTTTATTAATATAAATACATTTATTGCATATTTCATGGATATTTTTTTATTTTAAATCAGGTTAAGTTTCCTTCCAATTCCAATTTGCTAAGAAATTTTCCATAGTTTTAAATTTTATCACAAAAAGTTATATACATTTTATTTGCCATTCTAAATTACAAGCACTTTGAAAGAATGCATTGTTTTATTCCTTTTTTAAGCTTCCCATCTACCTGACCTAGAGTAGCAATAAGTACTTAATATCTAATTAATGAATATTTATAAATAATTTGGTGATCAAACCAGAAGTATTTTTTCATACCATGTACAGATACAAACACAGTATCCAAAAAAAACTGTTAAACATCAGAAGTTCGCACGGGAATCCAAGTCAGCTCTCTAAGAGCCAACAGTGCAACTGTTAACTAAGATTTTAGGAGGTGTATGGCTTTATGTGGAAATTAATAAATTCAATGCCTAAAGAACATGAGAAATTAAATGGGTATATGAAAAATACGAATTACAGCAACAATAATATGCCTCTTGTGAATACAAAAACTGGCTAAATGATTCTGAAGTTCATTAAATGACCTAATGAGAAAGAAAACCTTTCATTTTAAGACCATGCTTAAACAGAATAAATAGAAACAGCAGGCATCCTAGGACCAGCTGGATAGCATGCCATTAATTGAACCAACAGTTCCACCAAAAATAGATATGAGAACAGCAGGTAAAGTCACATTTCAGCACACTCTATTATTTGAGATGTATTCTCAGTGACTCTGGGGATACGCTGCCCTCAAAACTATGAAAACAGTATACTCGTGAGCCACCATTAGGGTATACTTGTTAAGACAACATAGCAAATATTCCCCACGTCAACTGCATAAAAATTATGTTAAAACTAAAAAGTAGCAGCTAAAATAACTTTGACCTATTATTCGATTTAATTGTCTAACACCTTAGTCGAAAGCTCATTCCAATGCATCACATTATTCTCAAAAGATAATTTAAATGAGATAATTTCTAAAAAATAAATGCATATAAAGAGAAGTGGGTCTTAAAAATAAAAATAATAATAAAGCATTAAAGCACCAAAGAAGCTGGAAATAAATGCTTATGACAAGAAAGTAAAGAAGGCAAAATACTGAATAAGCCATAAAAAAACATAATTCTACTGGTCCTTCCAAGTTATTTTTATCATGATGACATTAGGATGTAATGACTAAATGTATGTGGAAAACCACATTTCCCATAAATTGGTCTTTGATTATATGTTTTTTGTAATGCAAAGAACAAGGATATAGAAAACTGTTTCACACATTAATTCCAATCTTAACTACAATCCAGTCATTAGATAAATAATTACTGAATACCTACCAGATGTCCAGTTACTGTTCTAAGGACTGCGGATAAAACAGTGGATGAAACAAAATTTTTGTCCTCAAGAGCAATGTAAACTATAAATAATCATGATTTTTCATTATTTTGAACAAAAATGCACAAAACTTAAAATGAGAAATTCTTTTGATAAGATGAAAATTTAGAAACTTTAAATTATTCTAAGAATCTTTCATATTTTTACATTTAAACTTACCAATGCAAACTGATTGACTTGAATGAAGAGTATTTCTACCTCCTTTTCAGTAACTTCAGTCCCAAAGCCCTTATACTCTTTGTAGGCTTCAAGGTAAGAACGCAGCCACTGACTTTGTAGTTCTCTATCTGGATAGAGACTATAGTCCACATCACTCACACCTTTAGGGGGAAAAAATATACTGCAGATTTTAAAAAACATATACTCTTCTGCATACCTTAATAATCTTTATCATCAACAATTTTTTCATAAAAAAAATTAATCATTCTGTATTTCAGCTTAAATTCTAAGGCACATTACTGTTGATCACCATAATCAATTTTCATTCCTTCAATTTTTCCTCAAAAAAACACCTAGATCAGCAGCTTCAAATCTGCATTTTAATAAATAAGCACCTCAGGAAATTCTTAAACACACTCACATTTAGAGTATTACCTGAAACTGTTCCTCTAAAACTTTTTTTGATTATGACTCATAGCAAGAAACACATTTTTATTGAGATCTTATATATGTATATAATTTTCACAAAACAATATTTATCCCAACTATATCTTTCAACTCTGATATTTTCTATTTCTATTCTTTTCCATTCCTTGCTTAAAAAAAAAAAAGGTCATTACCCCACAAATTTGATTTCATAATCTACAGTTTGAAAAACCTAGAAGTCACAGTTCATACTATTCTGCCTAGCATTGAAGGTTATTTATAAATTGGTCTAAATCTACCCCACTAGTCTTACAACCTTCTATTCTCCCACATGTATGTCATATCCTGCAAAAATAAGTAACTCATCTTGAACTTTTGTTCCCCATTCCTGTAGGACCCTCCCTTCTCTTCTACTTGCACATCCAAATCCTACCTAACTTTGAAGTTTTGGCTCACTTGAGTTTTCTTTCACATTCACAGCAGTGACCATCTACATTACTAACGTATCTCATTACATGCACAGCTGGTTTTCCCTCCTGTAGATGAGATATGTAAAAATACATACAGCACATGTGTGGGGCTGTGCCATGTATTTATAATAATAAGCTTCATGGAGAATAATAATAGGAAACAAATTAAAACATTTTCCCAACTTATTTCCCAGTCTGGTAATCTGAAGTATATAAAAATACCCCAACACATAAACTCATGCAAATACAAATCCAACAATGAAAACTTCCTATTAGGTCTAAACCATCCAGGAAAATTTTCTAATCTTTAGTTTTAGAACATTTCATGTTTCCAAATACACTCATAAAATGGATTTTAAATTAACTCAACTTACATAAAAAAAAAAAACCCTAGTGATTTTAGATTGATTATAGACTAATAGGGGTAAAAATGACCAAGTTTTCAATATTCATAGCCAATGACACACACACACACACAAAAAACTCTGAAAATATCAAAGTCAAATAAGTTATTCCACCAGTTAAGCCTTAGATTTTTACCTGCAAATTCATTGAAATGATTTCCAATATCATATGCCAGGTAGTTGTATCCAGAATATTCATAATCAATGAACTGTACATCACCTATATGAGACACAAAAACAAAGACATTAAGAAATCACATACAAGATCAGAAAATCCCTATGCTTTTGTAATTAAATAGCTTCCAATATTTTGTCTCATTGTACGTGCTTGGTTACATGCACTTCTGAGACAATGCAGGGTAAGGCTGTGAATTTTATGGCAATGAGCTTTACAAAATTCAAATTATTTCTCTTGATCAACAGCTTCTTTGTGAACACTAAAGTCCACTTTATTAAAGAAAAATGAAGGTATAGTCATTCTCAAGTATAAATAAAAGCAAAATATGTCTCTCACCACAAGGGGGCATCAGTTACTTAAAAATTTAAGCATAATTAGAAATGAAAACTCTTATTGTTTGAAACTGTTAATCATCTATGTAATTTTAACAAAAACCTAATCTATACTACTCCAACAGTAAACTGACCAGCCTATCTACATGTGGAAATCAAACAAAAAACTTTCAGAGACTTGAATTCCATAAATCTTGCAGTTATGCTATAATACTACTTGCTGATCAACTTAATAATACCAATAATTTAAGAAGTTAGTTGCTATCACATTTTTACATTTTCCTCGAATGCTCCATAACTGAAATTTCCATATCTGATTAGCATTAAGGTAGTGGTTTCATCTCTTAAAAACAGCAAAGGTATGGTTTCTTTTAACATTTATAAATTTGAGAAATGTTTACATAAGCTAAATAGATTCCTATTCTAAATTATTGCTACATATATATGCATGTCCTTATAATTCTCCAAAGATAATCCTGTTCTCCCTATCCAAAGGACATACTCTTATTCAGAAACTTTTAATTTTTGAGTACTGAATATTATAAAGAGTTTGGCTCAACAAAGATACAGGTCTTACATAGACAAGAGAAAAAGAAAAACCAGAAAAAAAGAGAGACAGATGTTTAAAAAAAAAAAATCAATGTGGGTCACTGTCTACACCAGGGATCACAAACTCAAAGGCTTACAGAGGCATGGAGTTAAAACAGATACGTGAACTGAGATGGCTGTAAGAACAGTTTCTCAACTGCTTGTACTGAAAAAATGTGTAACACCTGTATAACATCAAGCTGAAGTAACAAAACAAACTCCTGGTCAATGGACATCAGCATTTCCCCAAACAGCTTTTGAACTATAATGTCTTGATATAGATTTGTAAGTTTAATTTGGGGAAGTATGTTAATAGTATTCAAACACAAAGAAAAATAAAATTATATGACAAAAATGTCATAGCAAATGTGTTTCACATAAAAGCAAAAACTTTAAAAGTCATATTTCAAAAATATAATTGTATTCAATATATAATTCTAAACTTGTATAAATAACAGTCAAGTTTAGAGTAAAATTAATGAAAGTTTAGAGTAAAATAAATGAGAAAGATCAAAGTATCACATCCCAGTTTTCAAAATCTAAGGCATATTGTCATAAGAAATGTAAGTTTTAAATGCTGGTGACAACAAATCACAGCAATTCAACTATCGCAATTATTATATTCTTGAATTCACAGGACACTATTCCACAAACAGTCTTACAGTTAACCAAATCACTTTATTAAACTGCAGAATAGGAAGTGGAAACATGTTTTAAAATTCTTTTTCTAATAATCATTGGGAGTGAGAGAGTGAAGATCACCATCATGACAAAATACTTGCAGCCATGAAAATAAAACATGAAAAAATATCATTTTCAAAATTAATGACTAGCAGAATTGCAAATGTCATGTGAAAAGTACATCCTAAATAGTAAACACGCTGGAGCTAAATGATTAAAATATTATGCTCAAAGAGAAAAAAATATATATAATGCATAGGAAAAAAAGATGAATGGAAATAAAGCAAAGCAAAATGTTTCCACTGGTTTTGTTACAGGTGATAGACAAGTGACTTTTTCCTTTTTATTTTTCTGTTGTTTTAAAAATTCTTTACAATAACTATTACTTTTTGGAGGAAAAATGCTATTCTAAAAGAAAGTAAGATGAATTCTCTATACAAAGCTGTCCATAAGAGACTAAGCATGATTTAGGAGATATCTATCCACCAGTTTTCAGAAAATCAGGATACAAGAATATTTACCAAGTTGCACAACTGAGCCAATCTAAACGTTTTAATTGCAGCTGTTGATTGCTTTAAACACAAATTCTTGTAGAGCTCATATTAATTGTTACATGCCAATAAAAATACACAGCCTAGTCCTGAAGCTTACTTTTGCCACATAAACGCTTCAATTTCAATTTTTAGAACTATATTTAGAATTTGGCAAATATAGTTAAAACGGCAGGTAAACATGCCTGCTTGTAAAGTAAATACAATTTAATTAAAACATAGCTCATTTTAACAAAAGTTAAAATCTGTTTCAGTATGAAAATTTTAGCAATGACTTTTTGTAGTAGCATTAATTCATTAAAACTAGCCTTTATCTTTAAATGCTATGTTGAGTTATAAATAATGAAATTTAAAAAATAAGAAAATGAAGCTAACAAGATACAGATGAGGCTGTTACCAGGCTCCGTGCATGTGAACAAGTGATGCGATAAACCTCCAGTCAGTGCGTTTAAGAAGCACGGGGTGCGCCGCCACATGGCAGCAACAATGGCATACCTAATCTGTAGCAGATGAAGAAAATTTGGCAAACTCACATTGTACAAGACACAAAGCTTAAAAGGAAAAAAATTAAAAAAAAAATCTGCATTAACTATTCTTTTTCAAACTATTGCAAACAAAGTGGAACTCAACCTTAAATTTAATCTTCTGCAACAAAGTAAAATTAAAGAGGCCTACTTCCCTTATTCAGGGTGCCAGAAAAATCAAATTACTGAAAAATGCCTTCCTATCAACAGAAAATATACTGTCTTTTTTTCTTCTATAAACTTATTAACTTCTGATCTCTAAAATTTCCCATTTTTTAGAGAAATGGCCACATCACTATTAATGAGATCATATGGCATGACCATCTTGTTAATTCTTTAAGACATAAATTTTTAATTGCAGTTTCAAGAATGCAAAGACAATGAGAATGCTCCCTAAATGTGTATGTGCATTTTTCTAAGGAGGGAATTCTCAATTTTCCAAATTCTCAAGGGATCCTTGACAGCTAAAAAGTAAAGAACCACTACTTTAAGGAGTAGGACTGTTATTTGTCTGTATATAATCAGGACAGTGACAAACACATATTGGATAAAGCATATGATTAATGGATAAGACTATAATGTGAATTTCCAAAAGCTAAATTTTGTTTTTTATTACTATATTTCTTATATATCTTCACCACAGTAATAAAATCTAACATTACTGGGTTAAACCGTTCAAATCTCAGTATACTGAAAATAGTCTACCAATTTTTAAAATTCTTTGAATATAAAAATAATAATTTATTACCTAAGGCTACGTAGTTATCACATGAAACATCTATCTAGACAATTCCTTTATTTTGTTGTTGTTAGGAGAAAAGGATAAAATAAAAAGCAAAATAGTCAATATGAGAGCCTGAAAATCTTTCCAACTCACTCCCCTTGTTTTGCATTATTAGGCAAGTGGAAAGAGAACAATGAGAAAAGTAACCATAATCATACTAATGTTAGCAAAATGTTTTCTCTCTTATACAGAAAAAGCCAGAGAGTATTATGGTCTGGGAAACTTTCCCTTCATTCCTCATTCTGGTGCCCAGTAGTTATCTGTGAACACCTTCACCATAGCACTCATCATTCTAAATTTAAGTAACTGTTTAGGGATCTGACTCTTCCAATGCTACATGGCCTTCTGGAGGGGTATTAGGGTCCCTTTCATTTTTCATCATGCCATCCACAGAGTAATACCTAGTACACAAAAAGTACTAAAATGCTAGTGGAATAAATGGAGGTTTTGCAGAGAATGCTGAGACACAATAACAACACGTTTGCAGAGGGAGGAGGGAACAAAATAAGCATGAAATACCAAAGAAAAATAACTGTGGCATTTCTGACATTCTTATGATTAAACACACAGTAGGCCTGAATGCATGAGTTAAAAAACAAAAAACTTGCTAACCATTTTAGGTCATTCCTCCTTAATAGTTCAGGTTTTTATAGTCCATTTAAGTTATTATTACCTGACTTTAGAGATATTTTATTTTCTGCTAATTGGTGGCCCAAAATACAAATTAAAACAGAGTTAAAGATTATCCTTCATCAAAAAAAAAAACCTCACTCTGGAAAATACAGGTTACCAAATACAAAAGAAATTTGTATTTATTTAAATTTTAACATAAAAGAAATCTAAAATACTCTTCTAAGCCATTAAAACATAACTAAAACCACCACAACTATAACAATGCCGTCTCATAATTATAATACAGTTGATAAGAGTTGGAGTCAGTCAAGTGACTAAGAGTTAGTCACACACCCATTTTCTACTCATAGTGTGTAAAACTCTAAAATAAAAACCTGGTTTACTCCTTATTCCAAGAAAAAGCTTTCCTTTTCTTCAATTCATTATATTTCCTTAAAGAGCTATAAATCAGCTTCTTGTATTTTGTTGACAGAGAAACTAACCAGTGATTTCCATTACTGAAATTTAAAGTTATATGTTAGATATTTTTGTGAGATTTTATGAAGAAATGTGGGACAGGGAGAGAAATAAAATAACCACCAAAAGTCATCAGATCAATAAACATTCTGACAGAGCATCAAGACATGAGATAGCAATCTCAAAATTTTTAGCAATTACTTGACATGTCAGCAGTTAAAGAATTAGTTGAAATATTAGATTTGAAGTCTGTTAGTAAGTTAGTATTACAGTTTGTTCTACTTAGTATAAAGTCTAATAATTGATTAATTTAAAAGATGAATGGTAAGTCTTACCGTTTTGGAGCAAGAACCACTGCTTTGGGCTTTCTTATTTCTTATTACATATCAAATTCTATTGTCATATCATTTAAGTATTCTTTTCTTACCTTTTTAGGATGCCATTTTCTGAAGATAAGGAATGGGCCGTTGTTTACCAATCACCTAAATTCCTGGCACTAACTTTTCAAAAATCTTGACAGCTACCATCAACTTCAGAAAGGAAGCTCACTCTTCTCCCATATTCCTGAGTCCTGTCAACTGACATCATGAGAGCGAGTAGAGGCAGTATTTCTTTCTGTGATGCCTACCAGTTCCTGTAACATTCACATGTGAAAATGCCTACAAGCTGCAGGGTGCTCATAGTCTTTGTGTGCATGTATGTATGAATATGTATGTATATACATCCACATACCCACACATACATTTTTTAATTCTAAATTAATCATTCAAGTTATCATAAATTAAAAACTGTAGGTTGCATTTAAAGAAGACAAACCAAACTGTCATCTCATACCCATGAGCCCTCACTAGTACTTATAGGATGTGGTTAATCTTTCTGACCTACAGTAACCATTTTTCATTCTCTTCAAAAGAGATACATTGTAAAATGCCTGCCATAAATATAATATAGGGGTTGGCAAACTATGTACGTTCAGGCCAAATCCACCCTATCACCTGTTTGTGGAAATAAAGTTTAATTAGACCACACCACAGTCATTTATTTATGTATTGTCTATGGCTGTGTTCATGCTACAAAACAGGGTTGAAGAGTTACAATAGAGACTATAGTATGGCCCAAAAAACCTAAAAGATGTCTACCTAGTCCCTTACAGATGAAGTTTGCCAACCCCTACCTTAGTATAATAGCTACAACTGAGAGATGCTAATTACTTGGTCCAGTACTACATATTTTATATGCATGATCTAAAATCTTGTCAGCAACTATCTGAAGTAGATATTATCTCTAAGTTACAAATAAAGCAAACTAGAGTTCTAACATATCAACAGTTCAAGAATTGCTTCAGAATCTGTTACACACACATATTTCTAAGCCTATCTTGTTCTTGTTCTTCTTCAGCTGGTCTTTATGGGGCCCAGAAATCTGCAGGGTTTTTTTCCAAGTTCCCTAGGTGTTTCTGATGCAAAGTCAAGAATCAAATATAAGGACAGGTGTGGTGGTGTGTGTTTGTAATCCCAACTACTCAAGAGGCTGAGGTGGAGGCATCACTTGAGCCCACGAGTTTGAGACCACCCTGGGCACATAGTGAGACCCCCATCTCAATATAAAAAAAAAAAATCAAATATAATCACGTGTAAAGAGATAAAATGACTTGTCTAACACCACTTACTTCTATAAGTGATTGTGTAGGGATGTGAACCCAAGTGTACCTGGTTTCAAAATGTATTACTTTTTCTGACTTCTCTTGGGTATAACTAAGCTTTAAATATATCTGCTTTTAAGAGTTACTTAGAGATTTTCCAGTTAAAAAATATAAAATCTAAGTTATTATGGTTTAAAAATATATACAGAAATGTCAAGATGATCTGGTATAAATTTATGAAGTTTGCTTAGAATTTGTACATCTGAAAAATTAAGGGTCTGAAACATACTACTACAGATAGATACTGAGCTTGATGTATCAAGGCCAGTCCTTTGGCTTTCATAGTATATTTACCTATTTGTTTCTCATAAGTGGGTACACAATAGTGAAGTCCTGAGATCAAGTCACATGACTGACTTAAATAACAAATCAAATATGTTTATCAATATAATATGCAGCTTAATCATTTATTATATGTGGAAATTTTCTCAACCTCAAAAGACTCAACTTGGCTTTTATGGGCTGTAACAAAGTAACGAGTTAAGGTAAATAACTTTGCAGTCCATATCTCTACTTTTAATTAACCTTTTAAAATCACTATCATAAGTAAAATATTAATGCTATGCTACAGTCCCAAATGTATCACTTTTTGCATAGTAAATTTACTAAATCTTGCCTATTAAATTTACTAAATTTATAGAATTTACATTTTTAAGTATGAGGCATGGTATCTTCTTCCACTTATAACTTAAGATTCAAATATGTCATAGTTATATTACCTCAAAACCATTAGCTCCTAATTTGAAACATAATACTAAAGACTAAAGTAAGCTTCCTGCCACACTTTAATGAGTTCTAGATTTTTACCTGAACATTATAGTGATATTTTCCTTAATGCTTATATTTCAACTAATCACATAGGAATTTTTTTTTAAAATAAATGCCACAGGGTACAAACCAGCCTTCTTAACAAACATTATAAAACCATTGATAAGGTAGGGGGAAAACCAGAACATTTCCATAAGTAACACACATACATAACCACAAAGACAAGAAGAAACAAATGATACAAAACAGATTTCTAAGAAAAAGGTCAAACTCTAAAAAATATATCAAAATAGTTACATCTGTGGAGCTGTAAAACTTGTTTTTTCTGTGTAGGAAAGAAAAATTAAACACAGAAGTATGATTCAGATAACTCTTGGCTAAAAAAAACCTAATAACAACCTTGAACTCAAAGTCAAACTGAAGCATTTTATTTGAACTATGGGAACTTTTCATATGACTGATCTTTATGTAGGAACTTTTCATATGGCTGATCAATAGTTTAGAAATAGGCAACTGTTTAAATAAAAGAGTAAAAATGTATTTTCTAATACCAAAGACAAAGTAATCTGATTTTTTTGGTCCCTTATTTTTAGTTTTATAAACAAGTTTGTTCTGTGAAATGAATATGCAAAAGAAACTTGTAAAAATAAAAGTATGAAAGTTTAAAATTATATTCCAAAGAAAATAGATTCTTTGATTAACTTGCAGTTAAAAATAAAGCTGAGTGTCCACTTCAAATGTAAGATGAAGTCCCTCACTTGAAATTCCATTATATAAAATGTGTTATTAGGTCTTGCACTGAACTTAAAAGCTAATACATTGCTACAATGCATAGTTAATGCTCTTGTCTCACAAATGGCATTGAGATTTGGTTACTAGCATATAACGTAGTACATATATACTATGGTAATTATATATAATAAATGGATAATAATATATTAAGGACACTGTCAAGTACTTAATGTTTTAGGGTATACCTGAAGTTTAAAAAAAATGATCCCACACAAAAATTCCAGGACAATTGAAAATAAAGATGTTAATGCAGTATATTTTTGAAAAATAAAATCTCTAATCCACAGTAAAATATCAAATATAAAAAATAATCATGGTTTTGAAAATATGTGCTTAAGCCTACCACCCTTGACAGTGTTCCTTTGGTTGGTTTTCTTCAGCTATAAGTCAGCTATAAACGTTAACAACCATTGTATTAGAATAGTTCCAACTTACATTCTAAGAAAGGTCATAAATAGTAATTTAATATAATTATGACCATGTTAATGAGAATTCTTTGGCTTTAGAATATTCACAACAGCACACTTTTGATTCAAAATCTGGTCTTCCAACTATAACAACTATCTTCAAAATCTGGTTTCCTATAATACAATAGCTTCACAGTTTCAAACATACTTTTTAAATTAATACTAATCCTTCAACCAAAATTATATTTTTAGATTTCAATTTAATACTGAAAGGCATCTATCATTTAGCAACCAAACCTCAAACCACTTTACCTAATGACATAATACAACCAAGTGTTTCTTAAATATGAAAACAGAATTTGAATACAGAGCAAGATAAGAACACTCACAAACATTCCATCAAAAAGTATCACTGTTTACCTCAAAAAATGTTAAAACTATTAACCAAAGCTTCCTGATTATTACTTTAGTAGATACAAATTTGAGCAACTACAAATAATATTTCCTCCATCTCTGGCTCTCTCCTTAGAATCAAACTATCTAATCGGCATAGTAAACAAGTAATGGGAAACATGGAGATACATTTATTTCTAATACCATTGTCCTTCCCAACACTGAGAAATTTTCTGTATTTATAAAGTGGTGCAATGTCAATTTGTTGATTTTCCATAACCTCCATTACAAGCAGGTATACTTTCAAATCATGAATAACCAAATAGGTTTTACAGTTACACTTCTAAACAAAATCAATTCATCATTTTATATTTGCAAATACAACAGGAACCACAAACTGTTTCTAAAACACCCATTTTAAGAAACATATTTTATACAAATATATAGACTATATGTTTCTAACTTATCACAGTTACCATGACTTTAAAGCCTAAAAGAAAATCTTTAAAGGCTTCATGCATGTTTTTAACCCTTGCATTTGAATTAAATTTATTTTTATTGATACAAAGATAAAAGGACCATTAAGAACTTAAAAGAAATCAACTTTACTTACTGCTATGGTCAAATACCTACCTTGTTTCTCATTGTAGATTATATTCTTACACAATAGGTCATTATGGCAAAGCACAACAGGTGAGCCCAGGTTAGAAAGAATCTCCTTCATCCAAGTCATCTCTTCCTGAAGAATCTGAGGGCTTGGGATATCACTTAGGAACCTTTTAGTTTTAAAAGAAGAATTAAATCTTGTTTATCTTAATGATTTTTAAGTTTAAGGATTAAAATATATTTTGAATAAATTCCACTTAATTTTACATACTCCCCAATTAAAACAATAGACCAATTATTCCAAAAGTTAGGATAAAGAAAACCTGTATAATGAACTTAAACTTAATAAAAAGTAATTGAACAATAGTGATAATGCAGGGCAGAAAACTAAAAAAATGTGTTACTACAAAATTTGCGGGCGGAGAAGTAATATAAATAGCTAACAGGCAACATTTACTAAGTATTATTCTAAATATTTTATGTTTATTCACATTTTATAGATGATAAAACTAAGACAAACTAAGACACAAAGTTTAATAAAAAGAGGTTTAAGTATTAATACATTATTTAGTTACAGAAACTATTAAAAAGCTAAAAATATCTATTTCAAGTTTGAAAGAGTGAATGCAGTATATATCATCTAAATTCTCAGAGATGTCAATAGATTATGGTCCACAGCTGATAAATCAGAAATAAAGTTATATTATCTAGGTATGTTAAAAACAGAACTGTTTTAGAAATTGCTTCAGGCTAGTAAGACTGAGACCTATGGGAGGCAGCATGACAAGCTGTATAAGAAATCATGGCTTTTTATCCTATGCTCCTCTACACTATTTATTATGTTATATTTGTATTAATTTGATAAAAAAATCAAATGAGGCTCGGCGCCATGGCTCACGCCTGTAATCCTAGCACTCTGGGAGGCCGAGGCAGGCGGATCGTTCGAGCTCAGAAGTTCAAGACCAGTCTGAAAAAGAGCGAGACCCCATCTCTACCAAAAATAGAAAAAATTAGCCAGGCATGGTGGTGCATGACTGTAGTCCCAGCTACTCGGGAGGCTGAGGCAGGAGGATCGCTTAAGCCCAGGAGTTTGAGGTTGCTGTGAGCTAGGCTGACGCCATGGCACTCTAGTCCAGACAACAGAGTGAGACTCTGTCTCAAAAAATAAAATAAAATAAAAATCAAATGAAATAAAAATGGGCTGTTATTACAAATTCCTCAATAGCACCATCAGGCTTAAAAAACTGCTGTTAATTTATTCTTTTCCACCTTCCCCTAATACTTTAAGTCATGTTCCCTTGGTTTTTTTTTTTCTCTACAGTTTCTCAATAACCCCTTACTTTTCCATTTTACAATATAATATAGATTCTTTTTACATTACTGAATTTGCCTGTTCAGATGCTTTCTAACTGTATATTCCCCACTGCTGCATTCTTCTCTACATACAATTTCCAAAAGTACATGCTGCTTTCAAAATGGTATGGCTGTTCAAAGGAATCTATTTAATAAAAAGTATGGTGTTAAATGGAAATAATAGGATTCAAATGATTATGATCATGAAAATTATAATCACATACAAACAAAAGGGAATGGAAGAAAATATGAAAATAAATGTTTTTAATATTTTAATTGTTTTTACGTTCTGGTTGTATATTTTCTATTGGGACAGAGTGTTTTCTTCCTTCTATTTACTATAGTACTCGCCTCCAGCTTTTCCAAAATCAGTAACCTCAAGGATTTAAAGTATACCTTCTAGGAAATGTAACTCAAAACTTTCTTTGAATAATAATAATTTTTAAAATAACAGCTAATATATATTCAGCACTTAAGAGTGTGACCAGGCACTGTTTTAAGCACTTTATATGTACTAAATCAATTAATCCTCACAAAAACCCTATAATATTAATACACTACTCTTGTTATTTACATCTTATAGATGAGGAAACTTGTTCAAGGTTACACAACAGAAATGCTAGTGGCAGAACTGAGATTTGATCTCAGTCAGTCTAGCTCCAGAGTCTTGTGCTCCTAACCTATACGATAATACTGTCTCTGTCAACTGTGCATTATCTTAACAAGCCAAGAAAATCTTGCTTCACCATCTTCATCCACCTGATTATTTTTAAATAGGTTTCCCCAGAATCTTTCAATAAAATGGCTACTTCAAAAGAGAATTCTCTATTTTTATACTGTAGCTTCTTGAATATCCGGCACCCTGGACACACTTCCAGAAGTTTGCCCATACTCACTACAGGGGTATCCCTATCCAACTCAAAGTTTGACAAACCACCTACAAATACACACACATACACAGAGTGAATCAAATTAATTTTTGAAATAATCAAACTCAATAGCTATTTTTCCCAATGAATTATTTAAAAAAAGAAACAAGAAAAAAATATGTTGGTCATGCTCACCTCTATTGTTGTTAAAACAAAGACTTCCTAAATACAAAGATGTAGCCTTCACACGTTTTACATATAAAGGACAAAATAAAATTTCCAAGTTTTGTATTAGCTATAATATTATAAAAATATGATCATAAAATTTAGATTCTAAATACCAATCCATTAATTTTTTTATATAGAAAATAATGAAACATCTCAGTTTAAATTTGGGGGAGTCAGTTTTATAAAAGCTGGTAAGATTTTGGTAAGTGAATTTTCAACCTCATTATCTGGGATTTAAATAGCCACAGTGAAGACAATCCAAACTTGTTCATACTTCAGTATTACTACACCATCCCAATGTAGATCCCTAGGTCTTTTAAAAACAGCTTTAAGGCCGGACACGGTGGCTCACGCCTATATCCTAGCACTCTGGGAGGCCAAGGCAGGTGGATCACTCAAGGTCAGGAGTTCAAAACCAGCCTGAGCAAGAGTGAGACCCCGTCTCTACTAAAAATAGAAAGAAATTAATTGGCCAACTAAAAATATATAGAAAAATGTAGCCGGG